>JAJEJH010001484.1:0-25228 GCA_026122585.1 Anacardium occidentale | reverse complement strand
CATTTCTCCAGCCTTGGAACAATCATTTTTGTCTGACATCTTTTCTTTCTCTGAGCATCTGTTTCCGTTCCCACTTACCCAGGGAATCATGGCTTATGATCAGATTTAATATTTCTGTCTCTTTCACTGTTGTAGTCTTACTGCGGCCATATATTCCAAGCACCAATCACCTCTTCTTTGCTTTTATCTTAAAAGCTCTCTGATAATTCCTCATTATGTCATCCTCTGTCACTGGAGCACAGGTACTACTATCTGTCATTTGCTATGTTGGGGATGACTCAAATCTCTCCGCTACTCTCCTGCATCACATCTAAGTAGCATCATCATCACTCATCAAGGAAGGCATCATAAGGGAAACTTGCCCCCAAGTCTCCTCAAATGAAATCTGCTCTTTCTCTCTGAAAACTAAACTTTGGCGGGATCTTTCTTCCCTTTCTCTTTGAGTCTTCTCTACTTTTCTGACTAGTTGCACTTCTTTCTCTTTATCTTCTTTTCTTGAATTAGTTCATTAGCTTGATCTTCATATCTATTTCTTCCTCTCTGTAGATTTCAAGACATGCTGATCTTCTAAAATTCTCTCTGATCTCAAATCTTTCTCTTCTGATCTCGAGTAGACATTGATCCTCTGAACTCTTCTTCAAACTAGCTTTGGGGTAACTACCTCTAATGGTAGTTATCAATCTCTTTTCACCTGTTACTATAAGCTTCTCATAGACTATCATGCTGGTACTACCTTTACCCAGATCTCTATTATTAGACCTCTAAACTTACTATAATTAGGGCTACTGAATTTCTGACAACTAAGTAAGGAGGGAATCTCTCTGAGTCTAACATTCACGATCTGTATCTCTGAACTTGTCAACTCACCACATAAGCCCCATATGGTATCCCTAGAAAGATACTCCTACTGGCCATACTAGGGTCAACCCCTAATCTCTTCACTACACTCTGAGCTATAAAGTTGTGTGTGGCCCCACAATCAATCAAAACAAATAATGGAGTATCAAAATAAACTCACTGACCAGTCACTGCATGGGGTATAGCCTCTGCCTGCTCCAAGCGGACAGTATAAACTTTGGCTTTGCCGCTACCACCTCCTGAAGTACTAGCACCTTCTTTAGGTGCTCCACCACCAGGTTTGGGAACATCAACCCCACCTCTCTCTACTCCCACTCCGCCTCTAGGTGGATCTCCTCTGCCTCTAAACTAACTGACACCACTTCTACTGGGCCCAACACCAACTCCACGTCTGGCTGGGCACTCTGCAATCTTGTGCCCTGGCTGACGACACAAATAGCACACTATCTGGCTGGCCAAGCACTCCCCTAAATGTCGCCTGCCATATCTGGGACACTGTGGCAGCTGGGGTGCAAGTCTCTATCCCTGAAAGTCTCTGGTTGACCTCTCGGCTGACGTAGGTTTCTTGCCACTGTCTCTACCCTTTGTTCTCTGCTTTTTGTCAACCTCTCTGGTCATAGCACCCATCCTCTGAAGACCAGCCTCTGATCTGAGCACTCTCCCCAAAGCATCACTGAACCGCTGGGGAGGATCTGCTCCAGTCAAGACATCCTTGGCTATTGCAGGGTGCACGCCATGGATGAACTTCTGTACTCGGCTCATCTCGGTCCCCGTCAAACTAGGGACAAATCTTGCCAGTGCATTAAACTTGGTGGCATATTCCTTGACTGAACTAGACCCCTGAGTCAGATCATTGAACTTCTGGGCCTTGGCATAGAGCATCTCCGTGCTCCTATACTCTGCGTCGAACAACTGTCTAAACTCTGCCCAGGTCAACTGCTCCTCCTTGATGGAAGCCTTGACTAGCCCCTACCAAACCTTGGCATCCCCTCTCAATAGGAATACCGCATATCTGACTTTTTCCCACTCTGATAGAGTGAAGAGGCCCATTACACTCTCCACTGACTCAACCCATTTCTCTGTCACTGTTGGATCTCTAGACCCACTAAATTTCGAAGGCTGAAATGACCCTGGCAGATGGTAGATGGGATGAAGTCTATCTGATGAACTTGGGCCAGTTGTCTCTGTACTCATACCCTAGCTATATTCTCTGAACCCAACTAGAAACTGATATCTCCCTCTAGCAGACTGAGGCTGAGACTGAGACTGATACTAGTGCTGATGTTGTGGCTGAGGCTGAAACTGTGTCTGTGCTTGTCTTCTTCTTGAAGTCTGGTGACTTTCATATTGGGGAGGAGTAACTCTGGCTGGTTCTTGATCATTACCCATACCAGCCTGCTGTAAACTTTCTCTGACTACCTCTCCAATCATTTCTCTTAACTGTTCTGGCCTCATAGACACATGGGAGGTACTCTGAGATCGTCGCCTATCACTAACACTTATAGGACGGGCGGAAGGGCTACTACTGGCTTCATCTATGTATCTAGGGGTATACTCTTCTTTATTTATAGCATTACCAATAAACAAGGGGTTAGGAACTCAAATCACATCAAAGCTGGAAATAATACCTGGCTGTACTGTGAGGAGGGTCTGGACGATGGTTGCGAAGGAGAGAAAACAAACTTCACACACTTACAATCTCAAATCTCTACTAAAATGGCTCAGAGAACGCTCTGATACCAAAATGTAAGACCCACTGCCACGAGTACCCCTACTGCTGAATAATACTGCTCTTTTATTAATAATCTAAAAATCTGGGTATCCACGACGAGAATCCTACGAAAATAAAACCTGCTACTAATACATACTGAATACACATACGGAAGCGTATTTGGAACTGACTTTACAATGAGCCCATAATGGCATTTTTATATACATACAACTGTTTCGTACATTGTTCTTTACATCTGAATATATATATATATACATGTACAAAATGTACAAGTACAAGACCACACAGGCCAAAACCAAAAATACAACTGGAAACTCTGTGTGTGGGGTCCCCTCTCGCAAGCCTCAATCCACCCGCTCCTCACCAGCAGCAAACTGACCTGAAAAGGAAGGAAGAAGGGAGGGGATGAGTGATAAAGATCACCCAGTAAGTGCTTCGTACTTCCCTCACCCAAGCAAGCAACAAACAAGCAATAACGTACCTGAACTTGGCCCTATTCATACATCTAGTCGCTTGCTGGCGCTGATTACTGCTTATTCTGTTATCTGATTACTGAGATTCATTATTTAGTCATGTCATGATGTATGTGTAATGACATGTTAAACTAGAAACTGAAAATAACTGATGTTGCATGCATCTGAATCTATATCTGTATGTACCTGAAGGTACCTGCTATGCTGATCAGGCTGATGAACACAGGGATTCGGCATCTTGGCCATGTGGGCTGAAGATTCTAGCTACTAGCTAGAAAGCTGAATATGTTGTGTTGGGTAATCTGACTAGTGTCAGAAAGTTGAATCCCATAGATGCCCTCTCGAGTTCACCCAATACTCTAACCCATACGCTGGGTTCTGAATGTTGAAACTACTAAATTCAGATCCCTTGATCCACTCTCAGGCTATATGATATGCTATGGTATGCACATGCAGCATTACTTGTCTGAATTACCGATTATATGATGTCAGTTTTGCTTTTAATCTAATTCCACTACTTTATTAATCAATTTCTACTTATTTTGGGAAATTTCACTACTACACGGGCGTGTGGACAAAGCACACGGTCGTGCAGGACACACACACGGTCGTGCTAGGTAAGGGCACACGGGCGTGTGCCCAGACATATGGAATTACGTGCTGGTCGTGCAGCTAGTCGTGTGCGCTTCTGGAATCTGGGTGTAAAACATGCAATAAGCTGACACATGGCCGTATCCCTCAAGACACACGGTCGTGTCCTTTGCATTCTAGCCATGCGCACTTCGTACACATGGGCATACCCTCAAAGAAACTAGGACACACAGGCGTGCACCTGCGCGCATATAGGCGTGTGTCTGGTCCTACAACAAGAACACCTACCTGGAAATGCAAGAAACTCATGGCAATCCATATCCAAACTGAAATTAAACTTAAACACACATCAATGGCACTTCTATATACACATATCAAGCACCAATTTCACCATTCATCATTCCCAGCACATTCCACCATGAAAATCTACTCTTTCTCTCACTAACACACTCACAAACAAGCAAGCATGCATTCTGGGTGGAAATTCATCATACATTCATCAAATCATCATTATATAAGTGCACAAACATAGCACAACAAGCTGAAAATGGAAACACACGTTTCCAACCACACCAAACAAGCTGGGAATGCAAAGAGGGAGTAAGAAACACTTACCTCTCGCCATGGCTGCTGGAAATCTTTCTCTCAAGCTAATTTCTGGTTTCTCTAGCTGGATTGGGAGCTGCTGGAAGCTGGATCTCACGTCTAGGGCTGGGAGCTACTGAAATGGAAAGAAAACTTAAGCTGAAATAGGAAAACCGGGTGAGAAATCTATTAATCTCTCGTCTCTCTCTCTCTTCAAAGCCACCTGCACGGGCGTGCAGGGCAAGGTGCACGAGAGTGCACATGGGAAAATGAATATAATTCATTTCCCGCGCTTCACATGATTAAAACCTCCCTAAAGGAATCATACGAAGGCCACACTGCTCTGGAAACTTACTAAGTCACCCCCAAACTCCTCTAGACTCCCAATCTGTCTCTGAATTCTATTTCTAACCCCTAAGGGCTTTTCTAAATCTGGGATGTTACAACCAACACCTCCTCTCTGAGCTCTACTACCTCTACCAACTAGACCTCCGAAACCTTGGCTGGGACCTGCTCACCAACTGGTGGCCCAACTCTGACTCCTCTAATTAGACGCTTAGAAACTTTGTGACCAGGCTGACGACATATGAAGCATACTTCCTGACCCGCAAGACACTCTCCTGGGTGACTCCTATCACATGTCCTGTAGATTGATAACTTTGCTCTTTGCCTCAGTCTCTTTCTCTTAAAATGTTTCCTTAACTGCATAGGTTTCTTACCTCTATCTCTGTCTCACTCAGACGCTCTCTCTGTTGGCCTCGAAAAGAAACCATCATCTCCAAATATACCTCAGATCTTAAAGCTCTCTCTAAAGCCTCACTGAATCTTTGGGGAGGCGAAGAACCAGTCATCACATCTCTGTCAATCGCTGGGTGCAAACCATGAACAAATTTTTGAACTCTGATAGGCTCTCTCTAAGATGCGCCATATCTGTACTACGGTGCTCCTCCTCAAACATCCTCCTGAACTCAATCCAAGACAAGCTCTCAACGTCTATTGACGTCCTCGTAAAGTTCCACCAAACCCTCGCATCACCTCTCAACATAAATGTAGCATACCGAATCCTCTCTCTATCAGTCATAGTGAACAAACCCATCACACTCTCTACCGACTCTATCCACTCCTCAGCCACAACTGGATCTCTAGAACCACTAAGCTTAGATGGCTGATGAACACTAGGTAAACTGTAGATCAGATGTAACATGTCTGAACCACTTGTACCCATTGTATCCATCCCTAAACTCATATCTGTCTGACGGCCAAACTTTGGCATTTTATAGGGCTCTCTGATAGTCTTTGACATACCCTAATCTCTGTGGCCATACTGACCTCTGAGCTGCCCGAAATGGGCTCTCTGTCTCTCTGGCTCAAAATGCTCTACTTTGGGTGCTGGCTGAAAACCCTTTCTAATCATCTCTCTGAAAATGTCTCTTACATCCTCAGGTTAAAGAGATGCTCTAGAGTGTCGAGACCTCCTAGAATAACTAGTACTCATAGACCTAACTGAAGCACTATTCTCTTCCTTTACGACTGGGGGTAAAGGGGCTTGGGCTCTTCTATCTAAAACAACACAACACAAGGGTAAACATTCAAAACATTCAACATTCACATATTATACTTACACTGAGAAGAAGCGAGCAACAACTATCGGGACATGCTGGCCTTAGCTCATGCAATTTCTTAAAAAAACCATGCATTCAAAACTCATTTTCTTTAAAAATATATCTCAAACTTTATCAAATGGCTCAAAGCATTGCTCTGAAAATTCAAAACATTGCTCTGATACCAAAACCTGTAGTGACCCCCGCTCTAGGCCTACTTTGTGCAGCTGTTAAAAATATATATAAATAATATCATACTAAAAATGTGCCTATGACAAAGACCCCTACAAGGAAAAAGGAAACTTATTGTTGTTAAAAAAATACTTTAAAAATATGAATACGAAAGCGATAAACATAGATATTATAGCTAATTAAGAAAATAGTAGCTTTCTCTGAAATTCCCAGGCTGCTCATGTATAAAATATGTCATATAACAGTGCATACTATAGTATAATATACATACATAAATACATGAGAAAATATCATCAAAGCATGCGAGCAAAAATACAATACTAGCTGCCTAGCCATGTCCCCAAAATCTCATAGTTGCATCACCATATCTCAGTCCCCAACTCATTGACCTGCAAAAGAGAAAGGAAGGGAAATAGGTGAGTGACAAAATCACTCAGTAAGCATTTCTTATCTCTCACACAGACAGGTCATTGAGCAAAAGCTAATCTCAGATTAGACCTCGGATTCTCAGCTTACTGTTATCTTATCATCTTGTTATACTTACTTTATAGTATCTTATTTGTTCTTTTCTTATTTTCTTATTTCCTTACTTTCTTTATTCATTATGTTCTTTTATGAATGTTCTTGTCTTTCCTTGTCTCATTTCTTATGAATGTTATACATGACATGATATGCATGCTCTAATGTCATGTACATACTCTCTAATAATAAAACTTGCCCCTCGGGCTTGATTTTTTGAAAACTCATCTAGGAAGTGAACAAAATGCAGCCCAGCCGGCCCGCCCAAGAGAAATAACAGCATGCAGCCCAACCAGGAAACCCAATAATATATACACAAATGTACAACAACCCATCTAAGGAATAAAGAAAATATAGCCCAGTCGGCCCGCCCAAGAGAACAAATAGCATGCAGCCCAACCAGGCAACCCCATAATATATACACACATGCACAGTAAATAAAATAACCAAATTTCCCCCTAGCTGCGATTCGAACCCGAGTGCCCAGGAAACTAAGCTTCCCACCTTGCGCCACCAAGGCAACGACCACATTCAATTAAGAAAGTCGGCCTCCACTTGTGTGGTTCGTTTGTTAAGCACGTTACCGAGTTTAATTAAGATCCGTATTATCATAGGATGCGATATTAATTACACACATATAATCAATTACATGCATCCACGAAAATAATGAAATATGAAAAAGGAAATAATTAAAAATTACAACAACTTTCCATACACCCCTATACATTTCCTTTAACCCTAAACAAGCCTATGAAATAATAAATAGATCCTGCAAAACCAATTAGGTTAGTCACAGAATATAAGGCCAAATCAACATAGAAAATTAAAAATTAAAAATTACAACCATTTTTTTAATACACCCCTACACATTGAATCTAATCCAAAATAAGTCTAAGAAGAATACATAAATAAATAAATAAATAAATCCTACAAAAACAATTTTTGGTTAGGAGCAAATTATAATTTATGAAATGAAAGAAAATAATAATAATAATAATAATACTCAAAACTTTGGTCCAAGTACAGCAGCCCACCCAAGGAATTATACAGAATTCAGACCAGTCGGCCCGCCCAAGAGAATAGACAGCATGCAGCCCAACCAGAAACCCAATAACATATACACACATGCACAGTAAATAAAATAACCAAATTTCCCCCTAGCTGCGATTCGAACCCGAGTACCCAGGAAACTAAGCTTCCCACATTGCGCCACCAAGGCAACGGCCACATTCAATTAAGAAAGTCGGCCTCCACTTGCGTGGTTCGTTTGTTAACTGCATTACCTAGTTTAATTAAGATCTGTATTATCATACGATTCGATATTAATTACACACATATAATCAATTACATGTATCCACGAAAATAATGAAATATTAAAAAGGAAATAATTAAAAATTACAACAACTTTCCATACACCCCTATACATTTCCTCTAACCCTAAACAAGCCTATGAAATAACAAATAGATCCTACAAAACCAACTAGGTTAGTCACAAAATATCAGGCCAAATCAACATAGAAAATTAAAAATTAAAAATTACAACCATTTTTTTTCATACAACCTTATACATTGAATCTAATCCAAAATAAGTCTAAGAAGAATAAATAAATAAATCCTGCAAAAACAATTTTTGGCTAGGAGCAAATTATAATTTATGAAATGAAAAAAAAAAAAATAATAATAATAATAATCAAAACTTTGGTCCGAGTAGAGCAGCCCACCCAAGGAACTATACAGAATTCAGACCAGCCGGCCCGCCCAAGAGAATAGACAGCATGCAGCCCAACCAGAAACCCAATAACATATATGCACATGCACAACAACCCATCTAGGAAGTGAACAAAATGCAGCCCAACCGGCCCGCCCAAGAGAAATAACAGCATGCAGCCCAACCAAGAAACCCAATAATATATACACACATGTACAACAGCCCATCTAAGGAATAAAGAAAATACAGCCCAACCAGCCCGCCCAAGAGAACAAACAACATGCAGCCCAACCAGGCAACCTAATAATATATACACACATGCACAGTAAATAAAATAACCAAATTTCCCCCTAGCCGCGATTCGAACCCGAGTGCCCAGGAAACTAAGCTTCCCACCTTGCGCCACCAAGGCAACAACCACATTAATTAAGAACGATGTGTGTATATACACACATGTACAACAACCCATCTAAGGAATAAAGAAAATACAGCCCAGCCAGCCCGCCCAAGAGCGCAAACAACATGCAGCCCAAAATAAGTCTAAGAAGAATAAATAAATAGTTAAATAAGTCCTACAAAAACAATTTTTGGTTAGGAGCAAATTATAATTTATGAAATGAAAGAAAATAATAATAATAATAATCAAAACTTTAGTCCAAGTAGAGCAGCCTACCCAAGGAACTATACAAAATTCAGACTAGCCGGCCCGCCCAAGAGAATAGACAACATGCAGCCCAACCAGAAACCCAATAACATATACACACATGCACGGTAAATAAAATAACCAAATTTCCCCCTAGCCGCGAATCGAACCCGAGTGCCCAGGAAACTAAGCTTCCCACCTTGCGCCACCAAGGCAACGACCACATTCAATTAAGAAAGTCGGCCTCCACTTGTGTGATTCATTTGTTAAACGCGTTACCGAGTTTAATTAAGATCCGTATTATCATAGGATGCGATATTAATTACACACATATAATTAATTACATACATCCACGAAAATAATGAAATATGAAAAAGGAAATAATTAAAAATTACAACAACTTTCCATACACCCCTATACATTTCCTCTAACCCTAAACAAGCCTATGAAATAATAAATAGATCCTGCAAAACCAATTAGGTTAGTCACAGAATATAAGGCCAAATCAACATAGAAAATTAAAAATTAAAAATTACAACCATTTTTTTTCATACAACCTTATACATTGAATCTAATCCAAAATAAGTATAAGAAGAATAAATAAATAAATCCTGCAAAAACAATTTTTGGTTAGAAGCAAATTATAATTTATGAAATGAAAGAAAATAATAATAATAATCAAAACTTTGGTCCAAGTAGAGCAGCCCACCCAAGGAACTATACAGAATTCAAACCAGCCGGCCCGCCCAAGAGAATAGACAGCATGCAGCCTAACCAGAAACCCAATAACATATACGCACATGCACAGCAACCCATTTAGGAAGTGAACAAAAAGCAGCCCAGCCGGCCCGCCCAAGAGAAATAACAGCATGCAGCCCAACCAGGAAACCCAATAATATATACACACATGTACAATAGCCCATCTAAGGAATAAAGAAAATACAGCCCAGCCGGCCCGCCCAAGAGAACAAACGGCATGCAGCCCAACCAGGCAACCCAATAATATATACACACATGCACAGTAAATAAAATAACCAAATTTCCCTCTAGCCACGATTCGAACCCAAGTGCCCAGGAAACTAAGCTTCCCAAGAGAATAGATAGCATGCAGCCCAACCAGAAACCCAATAACATATACGCACATGCACAGCAACCCATCTAGGAAGTGAACAAAATGCAACCCAGCCGGCCCGCCCAAGAGAAATAACAGCATGCAGCCCAACCAGGAAACCCTATAATAGATACACACATGTACAACAACCCATCTAAGGAATAAAGAAAATACATCCCAGCCGGCCCGCCCAAGAGAACAAATAGCATGCAGCCCAACCAGGCAACCCAATAATATATACACACATGCACAGTAGATAAAATAACCAAATTTCCCTCTAGTCGCGATTCGAACCCGAGTGCCCAGGAAACTAAGCTTCCCACCTTGCGCCACCAAGGCAACGGCCACATTCAATTAAGAAAGATACAAAATTCTATATGTACAATAGACAGGGATGCACACAAAATCTAACAAATCCATTTTTCCGCAGTTTGAACCCAAACTCCTAGAAACCAACCATGCATCTCATGACCACGACGGCAATGAACTTATCATGCTTCATAAAGATACACAATTAATAGAAACACACAGAGGGCATGAGGTCTGCTTCACTGATTATTTGTCATGCATACGTACGGTACATCATGCTGCATATTCATACATATATATACAGGATCGAAGATACAGAAAAGAAAAATACGATACAAAATGTATATAAAGAAATATCAATATATACAACAAATTGAACACAAAATACAAACAAAAAAGAAAAAAAATAATAATATGTATACAGAATATTCATACATGTACCAAAATACAATAAAAAATTTATACAAAATACCAACATATTTATGTATAAAATAAATATATAATACATAGATTATTTATACAAAATATGCAAACAACCTTTATATATAATACAATCTTTATATATATTAAATAATAAAAAAAATAAAAAAATTATCTACGAAAAAAAAAATCCCCCTCAGGGACGTACCTGGACATTTTTGATTCAAAATTTAGCAGTATTGAGTTAAGAACTGGGTGAGCACATAGATTAATTTCTGAACATGTTAATTTGATTCACAAGTTTTGTTTTTCTTTTTTTTCTTTGTTTTTCTCTTTGTTTGACTTTTTTTTCCGTCTTTTTCCACCAACCCCTGAAATTTTTTTTCCTCCCGTATTTATAGACATATGGGAAATTGTGCTTCTCCCTCTTTTTTATAAAAAGAAAATATTTAAGTGCAGCCGCCCTACTATACCCTGCCCAAAGAAAAAAGTCAAAAAGTCAAGCGTAGCCACCCTACTACACCCTGCCCAAAGAAAAAAGTCAAACTATGCACACGCATGGCCAGCACACAATGTGCTGGCCCAGCAGAAGAGAGAGAAAGAAGCTGTGCAGTAGAAAAGGAGCAGGCATGCGGCTATTCAGCTCGCGCGTGCATTCCACGCACGAACTGTAGGCCCAGGGTTGGGCCCTCCCCTCCAGTGGGGCCAGCGCGCCTGCCATCTGGGCCACGTACTGGGCCTTTTTCCTCTCTTCTTTTCTTTCTCCTTTTTTTTTTCTTTCTCCATTTTTGACTTGGGCTGGCTGTATGGGCTTGGGTTTTTTTTTTCTTTTGTAATAAAATAAACACACTTTTTTTTAAATAACATAAAATAAACATTTTTTTTAACTCATCCATCCTCGGCTCAACATCTCAAAAATTCTAAATCAACATCAAGGTTTTTCATCATCGGGGGTGACCTTATTAGGGTCCAAAATGGGGTGTCTACACAGGCGTGTATCGTACTACACGGGCATGTAGCTGCCTCAATACCATCTCGTGTCTTACTTACACGAGTGTGTTGAATTGGGATTAGACACACAGACATGTACACTCGGGTACATGGATGTGTGTTTGGATTTTCATATGCATACGAGCAACATGCAAGGTCGTGTTCCATGCAAAATTAAGGCCACACGGGCGTGTCCTCTTAGGTGCATGGGCGTGTGCTCAACCTAGATTCTGTAGATGCGTCTGGAAACCCTAACAATCCCACTCAAACTCATACAAATCTCAACTATTCCTCAATCAAACATAAACACAACATATATACATGCCAATAAATCTTCTCATCTCATACAATCATCATAAAACATGCCAAATCTCATGCATTTCTCATGGTTTCATACCCAAGCAACATAAACATCACACATTGCATAATAAACTCATAAATCATCATTCAAAGCATCTCATCATCATCAAATCATGTTGGAAAACATCCACAACATGCAACAATCATCCAAGGAGCTTAAAAAATTAGAAAACATGCTGGAAACCTAAGTGAAAGATGTAAATAAATACTTACCTCTAGTCATGGCGTATGGATCTCT
Organism: Anacardium occidentale; assembly: GCA_026122585.1. Classification (NCBI taxonomy): domain Eukaryota; kingdom Viridiplantae; phylum Streptophyta; class Magnoliopsida; order Sapindales; family Anacardiaceae; genus Anacardium; species Anacardium occidentale. The sequence goes on along the minus strand of JAJEJH010001484.1, from coordinate 12,898 downwards.
CTCTCTCTAGCTACTCTTGGATCTCTAACTGGAACAATGGCTGCTAGTTAGACGGATTCTTGCCTAGGGTTTGCTAGAAAAGGAGAAGAGAAGAAGCTGAAGGAAAATGAAATGGCGAAATACGGGAAACTAAATCATTTATCGCACCTCTCTCTTGGCACACGGGCATGTGTCCCGGACACACGCCCATGTGCCCCTAAAAAATCTGAAATCTCTCTCTCCTCATGCTATACATGGAATATTATTCTTGAAAAATCCATGTATAAGCCACGAAAGGCCTCTAAAAGACTCTTCTATCCTCAAACCCTCTTGGAACCATTTCTTAACTGAAAATCTTTCTTTTACCCTTAGTCTTAGAACCTAAAATGATAATTTTACCCCTGGGCTATTACAATAGGGAGTGAGACCTAGTAATTGATCTTCTAAATCATAAGCTCTTACTACAAACAAGGCTTCTATATGCCAATATTTGTAATTATCATCAGTGAATTTTGGATAACAGGTTGTAAGGTTGACACTGGATAGACAGTGAAATGCTTTGATCCTTCGGTGTTTTTGATTTTCTCAGCACTCGTTGCAGCAATTGAGTAACCAATATTCACAGAATTGGCCATTAGTCCTGTGTCTATGGCTCTAATTCCATGAAATTTCTAACACACACTCACAAGTGTATCTCTCAAATCAATGTAGCAAATTCAATATTCAACATACAATTGAATAGATTAATAACAACCAAGAATATTGAATAATACATCAAGATTTTTTTTTTAATTTTTTTAATTAACTAGTGAAATAAACAATATATTTGAATTTTAAAATATCAAGATTAACAAACTAATCAAAAATAATCAATCACATTTATCGAATATGCAATTACATTTTTAACTAAATTCTAACTAACTCAACAGAACATAAAATTAACTACTTATCTAAGCTGTAGCTTATGAAACAATGAACATATAAGCATATTGCAATGAAAAAGCAACCGCGCAATATAGGAGAAAGTCATAATTTGATTTAGCAGTCTTAAGCTCAAAAAGTCAACTTCTTTTTTTTTTAATATATGCTCCTTTGCCTTTTGCTATCACTTATCTCGGTTGCCCCCTTGGTAATTCAAGTATTCTTCTTCAAAGGACCATCTGTTTGTAATTTCTGAATTTTTTTGGTATGTGATTAGTTGTTATGTTTCGTAAAGGTGTAAGTAGTTTAGTGCTCGATGATAAGTATCAATTGCATGTATAATTTTGTGGTCAATTTATAGAATTTTAAGGGTGATTTGACCATTTTACCCTTATTATGTACATATTTCAGGATCACGGGTTTTCATGTTTGGTTTTGCAAGAAATGTTGATTTTGATGTGATTTCAATGGAAATCAAGCCAAAAAGACACTTATGAAGGACTACCCGGAGGTTCGACTTTAGTCTAAAGAAGAATGAGTAATTAGAGCAAAAAGGGGAAAGGAGAGTATTACACACCACAGCAGAAAATGAGGATTTTAAACATGTTTGAGTTCTGTAATGACAAAGTCGTCCTCACTTAAGTTGTAGTGGACATCTCAAGCTTTTCAAAAAGCTATTATGATGAAAAATCCGAGTTCGTTTGGGCCCTCAACCGTTGCTGCAAAGTCAGGTCTTCTTGGTGAAATTTTGTGTCTGACCACTGAGTACTAAAATGGTCATAAATTGAGATTCCAAAGTCCAAATGAGGTGATTCAAAATTCAAATGAAACAAGACATCCAGAGCTACAACTTTGATGAAGAAAAAAATTTTGGATTCCAGAAGCTACAGGCCGCGGCATCATGCCGTAGCATAGGGTAGTGCAGGAGCCGCAGAAAAATTCCAGAATCAGCATGCCGCAGCATGCAGTCCAGAATCCTCATGCTACAGCATGATGCCATGGCATGACCCAAACAGAACGTCTAGGCCGTAGCATGATGCCGCGGCATGGGGACTGTTCAATAGAATTTCAGTTTGACTGAAATTCTTCCCTAACCCTAAGCATATATAATACTTTGTAATTTTAGAAATTGGGAGAGCCGTCCTAGGAGCGTTTTTGAGAGATTCTTCACGTAATTTTCAAATATTCAATATTTTATTTTGGGGATTCAATCAAAGCTTTTCGGATTGCAATTGTGAGACGATTTTTCATCAACTTCAATAAGAAATTCAACATTCATCTGGTTTTGTTCTTATTTCTCCATTATGCTTATGAATTGTTTAAATGTCATTGTTTATTTGTGTTCAATGATGAACTAAATAATTTTTACTAAGATTAGGGCTAGCTAATTCATGAATATGTAGGGTTTTCGATTTTAATTTATGAACATGTTATTTCATGTGAGTTCGCATTCTGAAATTAATGTCTATTGAAACTTGGCCACTTTTAATAGGATTTCTGTTGTGTGATTGAGACCGAGAGGTGATATTGCATAAAAGCAGCTAGAATACGAACCGTGGATTAATTAAATGTAGAGATATATTTGATAATACATGCAATAGTCATAGGCACAATAAGCTTGTGTTGAAAGCTAGTGGATTCCATAAAACTTAATGCATTTTCATCCAATTTAACCTAGATAGAGATATTTAGGTTATTAGATTGTTAAATAGGATTAATATTGCTTGAGAAAGAATGTTGATCAATTTAGGGAATTCCGTTGTCAATGAATAACATAATATATATATATACGCATACGAAAAACCTACATTGGAGTGAATTAGTGAACCCGAAATCTTAGCATTTTCTCACATATTGTTTTTCAATTTACCTAGGCGTGTTTCTTAATTGCTTGATTTTATTTTTCATATTTATTTTAGACTCGAATTCGATAGTTTAGATAAAATTAGGAGTGGTGTCGTCTTGGTACTTGCTTACGCGATCCCGTGGATACGACACCCTGAATACTTCCCGTATTACTTTGAACTAGTACACTTGCTAGGAAGTTAGGGTTTAAACTTTTAACGCATCACTCGGAACAATGGCAACGTGGTATTCAAGTTTGTTGATTGCGTCTTTATGGAGATGGAATGGGAAGAAGCAGATTACTTATAGGAATCTTACAAAGAGCATTTTTGGTTGGTGATTTCTTGCTAATTACAGATTATATGTTGATTTGATTGCTTATTTTAATTTCGTTTAGTGTGACACCAGTAACTAGACACTTAAAATTGTTTCTGCTATTTCATCTTTAATCTTCTACAAGCTAAGTTAAATCCCTTTTACAACTAAGTAAATCTCAACAAGCTCAAAATTATTCGAATTGGCTTCAAATTAGCACATGGAAGCAATACAACCGAGACACATGGCCAAAGTTGATGGCTATTCGATCATCTTCTTAATGGACAACTTTTCCCCTTTTGGTCTGATCATGAAAAGTAAAAATAAAAGAGAAGAAAGCCAATTGATTTATGTATCTACAATTGTATTTTATTAGATCAAAGTATTACTATTAACAACCCTTGTCTTATCTATATACTATATAGCATAGCATAGAGCAAGATTGAACTCTTATTACTCTGTTAAGATAACCAGAGAATTTAATCCTACATTAAACCTAACATGCTGTCCATGCCCTTAATTTCAACTGTATATAGCTTGCTTGACTAAAACATTCTTTTCTGATTCTTGAAGGATTCTGGAGTTACTGGTCTATTGCATTTTTTGAGCAGGTTGCTTCTTCTAGGCAATAATATTGTAATTCAAATAGCTTATAGGAGTAGCCTAAAGGTTTGACAGTCTTCCCAAAATTTCTTCAGTTAATTGAATGAAATATATGTACGATTTCTTCATTTTAACTTATTCTGCCGGTGGCTTTTTCATTTAATATTTGGCTGGCAGTTTACAAATACTACCACAGAGATGGCAACTTAACCTTGCAGCATTTCATTATTTTCTTTGGAGACATTGAACTTTTCCTCTCTCAACTCCCTAATGTACATTCAGTAAGATGGTTTAATGCATTACGCACTTTGGGCACCACTGGCTTTGTTGGTACAACCATTGGTGTGACAATTTATAATGGTAAATCTTCATATTGTTTATAAACTGCTTTCTGTTTATTGAATTATAGGTTCTGTCAATTTTTTAGACTATTTCACTTCCATAACAAATTTTGCTTGGAGAAGAATCAATCAGTTATAGCTTGCATGGAAGCTCCTTCACCAAGATTTTTACAATGTTCAAACCTCTTGGGGCAATTGCCTTCTCACTTAGAGATGCAATGCTTCCAAAAATACAGGTCTAGAATTCTGCTTTCTACTGATAGTTATAGATAATATCAAAACTTTCACTATTTTAGTAATCATCAACAACCATTCTAGTGCCAGAATACAATGAGGAAACCAGCAAAGAAGAATATGTATAAAGGCGTTTAAGCAGCGTATAATGTAATAGTCTTGACTTATTGGCGACTGGCCTTCTTTGGATATTGGACATTTGCATTAGAAGTCCAAGTTTATATGTTGGCTTCTCTAACTATTCTCGAGTGGATAATTGTCATTGCAAATCTCTTTGCAGTGATACTACAGTGACCCCACCATAGGTTACTGTATATTACAAAAAATAATTAAAATCGTGTATATATATATATATAAGACTTGCAATAGGAATCTCTATAATAAAAGATAACTGCTATTTAAAATACTTGCAAGCGAGAGCTATGAATAAATTTTTACTATTTATAGTAATAATAAAAAGAAATTGATCATGTACCCTAGGCTACTTATGTATACCATATACCAATTATATAGTGTATACTAAAAATATAATACATGCACATATACATAAGAATTTATTAAAAGCATGCGAGCCATAACATGTTATCTGCTACCAAGCCGTATCCCAAAAAACTGATAGATGTTTTGCTCCCGCTCAGCTCTCTAATCACTGATCTATAAAAAGGAAACAAGAAAGGGGGGGCGAGTGATAAAATCACTCAACAAGCGTTTCTTACCTCTAACACTAGCAAGTTTCAAGTCTTAGCTGGATTAGGTGACATGCCACGTCGAAATATACTTTATTGTTTTCTTATTCTGTATTTCTTTACTTATCTGAGATTTCATATGTTTTCTCTAGCATTCTTTATCTTTATCTGTTCTGTTTCTCATGAAATGTTGTACATGACATGAAATATGTATGCTGATGTCATGTGTATGCTAAAAAGTCATAAAAGCTGTGATCCGAAGATCCTGAATCTAAATATATAATTTGTATTGAAAGTTGAATCATAAAGTACTATATCTAAAAATTTCTACTATACTAGCAAGACTGATAAATACAAGTATTTGGCAGCTTAGACGTGTGAGCTTAATCCTACTGAAATCTACTGACGCACAACTAGTACTGTCTTTAACGAGCTTGGTCAATGACCAGGTCTTCTATAGCAGATGCTGGTTTCCCTCTCTAGCGGTTGTGCTGTAGTGACCCTCGCTACAGGTCTACAGTGTGTAAATACTTATAATATTTATTATACTGAAAATACACCTGTACCGGGAATCTTTCAGTAAAAACTGCTACTTAAATTTTTTTTCAAATTTAAATGCAAAAGCTGAAAATAAAATTTTCATGTTAACAATGATCATAAGAAGAAACTACATATGTATTTAAACTTCCCAGGTTACTTATGTATAAAATATGTTATCCATACAATGTATACTAAACTATAATACACATATATATACATGAGAACTAAAAAAGCATACGAGCCAAAACATGCTATCAACTGCCAAGCCATGTCCCTAAAATCTGATAGTTGCATCGCTCCTACCCAATTCTAAGATCACTGACCTGCAAAAGAGAAAGGAAGGGAAAGAGGTGAGTGATAAAATCACTCAGTAAGCATTTCTTATCTCTAACACTCACAGGCTACAAGCTCAAGCTGATCTTGTATCTTTTTATATTATTATTTACTGAATTGCTCATTTCTTTATTTCTTATTTCTTATATTTTTACTTTCTTATTTCATCTGTTTCAAGAGTGTTCTTGTCTTTCTCCGTCTTGTTTTTCATAAATGTTGTATATGATATGATATGCATGTTTTAATGTCATGTAAATGTTAAATAGCAATAAAACTTGCCCTCGGGCCTGATTTTCTAAAAACTCTTTCATTTTTTAAAACTCTTTCTAATATAAAACTTTGATCCAATAATCCTAAATATAGACATATAGTATACTTTGAAATCTGTATTAGAGAGTACTATATCTAAAAATATCTGGCCAGACTGATGAATACAAGGATTCGACACCCTGGTCTTGTAAGTTCAATCCTATAATAAAAATACTCGTGTACGACCAACACTCTTTCTATCAAGCTTAGTCAAAGACCATATCCTCTCTATTATGCTGGTTTCCCTTTCTAGCGAACGCTGGTTTCCCTCTCTAGTGGACTCTAGGTTCTCTTTCAAGTAGGCATGCGAACTCACAGGTGCCCCCTTATATCCACTTCTAACTAATATTTGGAGCATCATATATCTATACTTTAAATTCATGTTATTGGATCCTTAGATCCGTTTTTGAAAACATCTAATATGACATGTCGTGCTCAATGCTTTGATAATCATGTATGATAAGTTTTTATATCTTGTTATTCTTAGGTTTCTTGTGCTTAGAAATGGATTAATATTTCTTAATTTTGCTTTAAGAATGTTTTGGAATTGTTTCTCTATTTTCTTAAGGTATATGGGCATATTATGCTTGACACACGGCATGTGTAGAGGCACACAGAGCCATGCTCAAGTCGTGTCCTTAGTCGTGCTAACTTCTAGAATCAAATCTAAAAATCATGGCTGGTTACATAAGCGTGTGGTACAAACACAGGGGCATGCATGCAAGGCACAAGGCCATGTACCACACTGCACAGGTGTAATAGCCCAAGGGTAGAACTATCTTTTTAGGTTTTGAATCGAAGGGTAAAAGAGAGATTTCCTTGATAAGAAAGAGTTTGAGAGGGTTTAGGTGTAGAAGAGTCCTTTAAAAGCCTTTTATGGCTTGTTCAGGGGTATTCTGGGAAAAAAATTCAGTGTATGCGTGAAGGTGGGTGGAAATTGATATTTTCCACTACACACACGACCGTGTGCCTAGGACACACGACCGTGTGCCTAGGACACACGACCGTGTGTCTCACCTTTTTGCTATATATATATATTTTTTATTTTCAGTCGCACAGTTTCCAGCTCCCAACTTATTTCTAGCTTTCCAGTTTACATTTTCTTCTTCTTCCCTTAGCTCCAGTGAACCCTAGATTGCTTGAGAGAGATCCCCTAGCAGCTCAGTTCTAGACTAGAGATCCAAAAGCTTCCAGAGAGAGAGGTCAAGCTTCTGTGGCATGAGGTAAGTGTTTTCCTTACCTCTTTCACTGTGTTCAGAGCATGTTTAGTTGTTTCCAGCTTATGGGAAACCTTGTGTGCTTGTTTGAGATGTTTTCAACATGCTTGAGCTTGATATGATGAATGATTGGATGATTGAGTGGCTTTTCCATGATTTATGCTTGTATATTCCGTATACATGTGTTATATGCTTTATTCATGATGTATGGCCTGTTTGAGATGATGTTATGATGAATATCGACATGCTAGTAGCAGTATTGAGTTTGTATGTGTGTTGATTTAAAGTGTGGATGAGTTAGTGTGGGAATTTCTGGATTTTCAGACTCCTTCTGTAGAATCTAGGTACCCGTGTGTCCATTCCCAATTCCACACGCCCGTATAGGAAAGACATGGGGAGCATTGTAAGGCAGCTACACGCCCGTGAAGTACAATACATGCCCATATGCCTAGTGATGCACGCTCGTGTGTTAGCACCACACGCTCGTGTGGCCAGCCAAAGTTTTATAAACAAATTCCAGAAGCTAGCATGCCCAGGGACACGAGAAGCACACGGTCCCGTGTGCCTTGACACATGCTGTAGACACCCCATTTTGGACCCAACAAGGTCACCCCCGATGATGAAAAACCTGGGTGTTGATTTAGAATTTTTGACATATTGAGCTGAGGATGGATAAGTTAAAAAAGAAAAAAAAAAGTGTTTATTTTATTAAAAAATAAAAATAAAAAATCATGACCCAAAAAGCCAACCCAAAAAGAGGAGAGAATAAGGAGGCCCAGTGTGCAGCCCATTTTGGAAAACTGCAGCAGCAGGTAAGTTGGCCCGGTTGGAGGAGAAGGCCTAAAGATGGCCCTGTGCGCGCGTGCATCACACGCGCGATGAAGTGGCCAGGCTGTGCTCCAACTCGCGCGTGTCTCGCACGCGCCCGCTGTGTAACCCGCCTGCTTTCTGTTTTCTTTTCAGCGCACTTTTCTTCTCTCCTGCTGCTGCCAGGCTACGTGTCGCGCGCTGTGTGGTGACGTCTTTTCGTCCAAACAGCCTATAAAAAAGAGAAAGCAGGGCACAGAAAAAGGGGGGAGAGCTGGAGGGAAGAGCTGGGAGGGGAGAGCCTAGAGGGAGAGAAGGAAAAGAAAAGAGGAGAGAAAAACTGGGGAAGAGAAAAATTTCAGAAAAAAAATTAAAAAAAAAAGTGTTTTAGAAAATTAAAACATTTTGAAAGCAAATTTATGTGGTTAGGGATCATCTTCAGCTCAGTATCAAGAGATTTTTAATCGAATTCAGGTTAGTCCCTGAGAGGAATTTTCTATAAACAAAATTTCTATATTATTTCATTTTATATTGTATATATGTTTTATAATTTACATTAATTTTTCTATTTATTCTGTATAAATATATTGATATTTTATATGTATATTTTATCTATTTTTATATTATGTATTTATATTGTATATGTATTGTTTATTTTGTATTTTTTTTATATATATTATGTATTTGATTTGATTATTTATATCTGTATTTTTTTGTGTTGTACTTTTGTTTATTATATATTCTGTATTCTATATTTTCCATCCTGCATATACATGTGTATATTATGATCTACTGTATATATTTATTTTTGTTATGTATATGTATATCCTATATATTGTGCTGTATGTCCTGTGTATTGGTATATAATATATATAATATACTGTGTGCCTACACGTGTTGGATGAGACGGGCCGCCCCGATGGCAGCAGGCGGCCATGTTATTCCCCCTCTCCCACGTTCAAGCCACGCTAGACCAAAGCTGCTTTTCATTTTTTTATTTACTCTATTTTATTTTATTTTTATTATTATTATTACTGTATATTAATATAATACATATATATTTATTTTGTATATATACTGTATATATGTAAAGTTATTTTATAGTGTATATATATTTATCATATCATATTATATAATTTTGTGTGATGTAATATTTCTTATTGTACATACATTTTATGTGGCTCATAATTGTAATCCTAGCTGAAATAAATATGCATTTGTGATAAAGTTTATGCATTTTTTTTAGTTGGTAGTTTGCTGAAATAATGTCCATGCATGAGTTAATTAAAAATTTGTATCATTATATTATATTTCTATATAATATTTAATTACATGTGGCATGTCAATATTTTTGTTTTGTAAATAAATGTTCCTGTATATATATTATATGTATTTTGTAATTATAAAATGGTATATATTATACACTTTGAATGTTTGTATTACTATATATTTTGATATATATATAAACTGTATATTTTGTATTTGTTTGGGAAAAATGGTGTATTTGTGTGCATTATGTATTTTATCATTGTATTTACATTTAATTTATGAATGTGGCTGTTGCCTTAGTGGTGAAAGGCGGAAGGTGTTTAGTTTGTTCGGCGCTTGGGTTCGAGTGGAGTATGATTATTATTATCTCTTTTCTACTGTGCGTGTGTGTAATACCATTGGGCCTACTGTGTGTGTGATATATTGGGCTTCCTGGTTGGGCTGCATGCTGTCAATTTCATTGGGCGGGCTGGTTGGGCTGTAATATATTTATTTCTATTAAGTGGGTTGCATTCTGTATATTTCCTTAGATGGGCTGTTTTTATTTAAGGCTAGAGTATTGATTAAATTGATATATCTGTTTATTTTATTGGGTTAACTAACAAAATTGTTTTTGCAGGATTTATTTATTTATTATTTCTAGGTTTGTTTAAGGTTAGAAGAAATGTATAGGGGTGTATGAAAAGGGTTGTAATTTTTAATTTTTAATTTATGTTGATTTAATTTTATATTTTATGACTAACCTAATTTGTTTTGCAGGATTTATTATTTTATAGGCTTGTTTAGGGCTAGAAAAAATGTATAGGGGTGTATGGAAAAGGGTGTAATTTTTAATTATTTTCTTTTTATATTTTATTATTTTCATGAATGCATGTAATGTATTATATTTGTGTGTTTAATACTGCATCGTGTGATAATACGAAATTTAATTAAACTCGGTAATGCGCTTAACGAACGAACCACAATAGTGGAGGCCGGCTTTCATGCCGGGCGGCATGGGTGCCTAACACCTTCCCATTGCCGTACCTGACTCTCGAACCCGACCCATTAGGCAGGTGAGGGGTAGTTGGGTCCTTCGCAAGGGATCCATAAATCGCTCATCCTCACCGATGTGTACTTTCCCGGGGTTACTCCCGGGTGGCGACTCCATAGACTCCGTAGCGGGCCAAAAACCCGTTATGCGCTCCTCTTGACCACGTCTAGGGTGGTTAAACAAGAGTGGTAAGTCTGTCCTCGCCCGGCGCAGCAAAACCGGCGCCACAGCTCTGGCGACTCCACTGGGGAAAATGCGAAGAGTCGATTCCGATGTGGTAAGTTTGTAAAGCGCTTCTAAGTTTAATCAAGTTCCTTGCATTGCACAACACTCACACCCACTGTACACTCCTTGTCCCTATTAACCCCGATGGCAATCCAGACTTCGCCCGAAAGCCCACTCGGCCCAGGGGTAGTCTGTCTTGTACATCAGCCTTAGGCATCGTACCTTCGTGTATATGAAAAGAACCTTTGGTTCTCGCCTAAGGTAGCCCTTGACCTTTACCCGAGTCAAGCCCATGTAGTGGCCCATAGATGTCAACCTTAGGACCCTTTTGCATGTGATTGATCGAGTCGAATCTTTATGTGTAAAGTCTTGAGTTTTTACTGCCCATTTTGAAATATGTCTTGATCCATGACATCAAGATTTCACTGATTGTTTCTTTGAGTGGTCTCCATTAGGAGAAAACTTTCTAAAACATCATTTTGTAGAAATCTTTGTGACATGACTCGACATACTCCTGAATGGGCACATAAAACTCCGGCCTTCATACGTAAGGATTCATTAGGTCTAGGACCATTGGGTCTTCTGGTGACCCAATGGATACTAACCACCTAGGGTAGAATTGACTTTTCTAACTTTTCATTAACTGAAGTAATAAGGGGGCGAAGAGAGTGACAAGGGGGCGAAGTCTAGGTTTAAAAGATCATTTTCCTTTTCGAGTCGCCTCTAAAGGGCATTTTCATCTTTGGTCAGTTAAAGTAGATATGTTCGACCTGAATCATCTTATGTCACTCTAAATAAATGTTTCCAATCTGAATCATTCTTGTAAGGTTAAAGTCTTCAAGTGTCATCCAAAATAGCTAATTTCAATCTGAATTATCTCATAGGGGTATTTTTGTCTTTCAAAATAAGTAATTTTGATTCGAGTCTCTCACAAGGTAAATAAACTCACCCTTTCGTTCGTCTTGTCTCCCATGTCGTATAATCTGAAATCTTATCTTTAGGGCTAGATGTGTTGTCATTAGGTTTTTTCGAGTTTAAGTCTTCATTCTACTTAGACATTAGATCCATAATTCTTTTGTCTGTCTACTTATTGAACCCACCTTTTGCCACAATTCTTTTTAAGTATAATAAAGTCGTTATTTAAAATAAATTCACCCATTTAATCCTACATACATATCATGCATTTGCATAAATACATCATGCATATCATGCACCAACATGTCACTCTGTTAATTCTTACATACATGTCATGCATAAACACATCATGTATATCATGCACCAACATGTCACTCTGTTAATTCCTACATACATGTCATGCATAAACACATCATGCATATCATGCACCAACATGTCACTCTGTTAATTCCTATATACGTGTTATGCGTAAACACATCATGCGCTAACATGTCATTTTGCAACCGTTCAGTGGGAGAAGAGAAATATGACCGAGGGAAACATGATAAAGGAAATAATGGAGAAGCTTGAGAAGATAATTGATGAAATGCTCACCACAAAAATAGATGAATTGATGAACAAAATGGCCCAAATGATGACAAAAATGGAAGGAAAACGAAAAGTAGGAGAAACTAGTGAGGTGAGGGGTTTAGCTCCAGAGCAACAAAGTGATTCAAGGGATGACTTCTTTGATTTGGAAGATTATTTGAAAACTCGGGAAGAGAGGGAAAAAGGCTCAAAGAAGACGATAGAGGTACCCATGCCCACTTCGAGGGACCGAGTAATAACTGAAAAGTTGGAACAATTAGAAAAGGTCATAATAAAGCAAGGAGCATCATTCTCATTAGACTGGGATGACTTAAACATACCATTAGAAAAGAGGTTACCACCAAAGTTTAAAGTACCTGATTTATCCAAATTTGATGGGATTGGTGATCCAAAAACACATTTGAGACATTATGTCACTGTGATGGGAACAACTGGGTTATCAAAAGAACAAATGGTAGAATTGTTTCCTTTGTCATTAGAAGGGGTTGCTAATGTTTGGTATTACAGTCTCAGTAAAGCAGATAAAATAAATTGGCATGGATTGGTTGAAAAATTCCTGCAACAATATTCCTACAACACTGCTTTAGACGTGACAATTAGGGACTTGGAAATGACCAGACAAAGGCACAATGAGTCATTCGCTGAATTTATAGCTAGATGAGAGAGAGAAAGCCTCCAAGATGACAAACAGACCTCCTGAGAAGGATCAAATAAAAATGATAATGAGAAACCTTCTTC
>JAJEJH010001483.1:0-25262 GCA_026122585.1 Anacardium occidentale | reverse complement strand
GCCTCCTTTTCCTCTTGCATTCAAGAAGAGGCAATTGGACAAGCAATTTGCAAAATTTTTGGAGATATTCAAGAAACTTCACATTAATATTCCTTTTGCAGATGCCTTGCTCCAAATGCCAAGTTATGCAAGATTTTTAAAGGAGATCTTATCTAATAAGAGGAAATTAGAGGAGTATGAGACAGTCAAACTCACAGAGGAGTGCTCCGCCATTCTCCGAAACAAATTACCACCGAAGCTTAAAGATCCAGGGAGTTTTTCTATCCCTTGCACTATAGGTTCAATTTCTTTCTCTAATGTTTTATGTGATTTAGGGGCAAGCATTAACTTAATGCCTTTGTCTATTTTCAGGAAATTGGGACTTGGAGAACCATAACCCACCACAGTGTCCTTACAATTGGCAGATAGATCGATCACGTATCCAAGAGGTATTGTGGAAGATGTGTTGGTAAAGGTTGATAAATTTATATTTCTTGTGGATTTTCTTGTGTTGGATATGGAAGAAGATATTAAAATGCCTTTGATTTTTGGAAGACCATTCTTGGCCACTGGAGGGGCACTAATTGATGTGAGAGAAGGGACTATGAAATTAAGAGTTGATGATGAGGTAGTGACCTTCAAAGTGTATAAAGCCGTAAATCTCTCTAGTGAAAAAGAGACATGTCATAAAGTGGAAGTGAGTAAGGGACGAATAAATCCTACAAATGACAAAGCTCAAATTGATCAAGACAAACCAAAAAAATGGCGAGACCAACAACCTACAAAGAACAAACTTGATGGTGGCCAAAAAGGATTTTTCTCAAACTCCCAATATCAACCCTTTCCTCAAAAGTTGAGAGCTCGAGGTACTGGTCCATTCATTGTCACAAAAGCCTATTCTAAAGGAGCTATGAAGGTAAATCACAAGGATAAAGGCATATACACGGTTAAAGGGCAACGATTAAAGTACTATAAAGAAAGTGGATGGAGAAAAGGCAAAGTCTCTATCCTATTGAATGATCCGGCCTAAGAAGACCACTATCAAGTCAAGCTAAAGACTATAAACAAGCGCTTCTTGGGAGGCAACCCAAGTTGTATCCTTTATATTTCTTTATTCTTTGTTTTTCTTGTTTTAAATTTTTTTTTTCTTTGTCCACTTGATGTAATCTAACAATATTGTTTGAGGTTGTTTTGTTATTAGCATTGGTTGTGAAGAATTTTTCCGAGTTTCAAATCGCAAAGCACAAGCAAGCAAGGAGACCTCACTTAAAATAAGGGAAGTAGTTCTAACTTTTTACTTTTCTCATTCGCCATTGAGGACAATGTCAATGCTAGGTTGGGGGTGAGGAAAAGTTAGAACTAGATTGCTTGAATGGCAACATCAGTGACAAATCTTTATTATTAATTTTTTTTTTTTTGTTTTAGTATAGGTGTGTTGAATTAGCTCGTATGTCTATGATTATACATAACTATGATGAATGATTGATATATGATAAGCTAGCTTTGTTTGATTTAGAAGTATGAAGAAATACACACTACGAAATTGAAGCTTTCAGGTTTAAGGTATGTATGGTTGATGATTAAACTTAAGGAGTTGTTTGTGTGTTATGTTTATATATGCAAGTGACAAATTTAAAAAACCCTTAGATGGACCTAAAGATTGTTTGAACTATGGTTGAAAATGCACATTGCTTAGATCCTAAGATATAATACATATATGGATGAAGAAAACATCAAAGGCATGAATTAAAATTTCAACTACTCCAATGTCTTAGTTGCTGAGTAGGTTGGGGGTTAGCATGTCCACCGTGAGTGACCCTCGAGTGGAAAGTGACTAGAGATAAGAGTATGCAAAGCACCTTAGGTATGTGATTAGTTGAGTAACTGGGCGATGGTATTACAAATATCGATTGCTCGCGTAAAAAGACTAGTTCACAATCTAAGGAAACCAAATAAAGCCTTGAAAAATTATGTATAAAAGAAAAGGACAAAAAAAAAAAAAATTTATATTATTAAGTATGATACTTAATGAGCATAAAAGTCATAACATCTAGGGTCGAAGCATTGTCACTAATAGATCAAGGGAAGACAATTGATTGGTTTGTCTGGGGAACTTATTTATAAATTTTTTTTTCAGTCACTTGTATATGTGGATGCACGCATAGATATATTCTGAAAGTTTGGTTGATGGTTTATGAATGAAATGGATGTGAAAGTTGATAAAGTAGTGGTGTGTTATTTTGAAATACTTTTAAAGAGAATGAGGTTAGTACGTTGTGTATTGATTAATTGTCGTAGTTCATGAGACAATTGTACGAGTTAAATATTGTGTTGTTGTAATATTATATGCTTGCTATTTTTTTTTTAGGGATAGGGTAAATGATGTTTGTGGGTGGCATCACTGGAAACCCTCACGAGACTATAACTCGTCCACTAGGGCCACCTAGGGGTTTAAAGGCTTGTTGCATACGCTAAATGCAACCGTGACAACCTACAAAAGTGGTTTAGATAGTTAGCGAATGTGTTAGTTTTAATTGTATTTTTATTTCGGTTTTGAAAATTTCGGATTCCAGAAGCTACAGGCCGCGGCATCATGCTGCAGCATGGACACTGTTTACAGAATTTCAGTTTGACTGAAATTCTTCCCAAACCCTAACTATATATATATATCTTTGTAATTTTAGAATATAGGAGAGCCGTCCTAGGAGATTTTTTGAGAGATTCTTCACCCAATTTTCTAATATTCAATATTTTAATTTGGGGATTCAATGAAAAGTTTTTCGGATTACAATTGTGAGAATATTTCTTCATCAACTTCAATAAGAGATTCAACATTCATCTGGTTTTATTCTTATTTTCTCCATTATGTTTATGATTTGTTTGAATCTTATTGCTTATTTGTTTTTAATGATGAACTAAATAATTTTTGCTAAGATTAGGGCTAGCTAATTCATGAATATGTAGGGTTTTTCAATTACAATTTACGAACATACTATTTCATGTGAGTTTGCATTCTGAACTTAATGCCTATTGAAACTTGGCCACTTTTAATAGGATTTCTGTTGTGTGATTGAGACCGAGAGGTGATATTACATAAAAGCAGCGAGAATACGAACTGTGGATTAATTAAATATAGAGATATATTTGATAATACATGCAATAGTTATAGGCACAATAGGCTTGTGCTGAAAGCTAGTGGATTCCATAGAACTTAATGCATTTTCATCTAATTAAACCTAAATAGAGATAGTTAGGTTATTAGATTGTTAATTATGATTAATATTGCTTGAGAAAGAATGTTAATCAATTTTGGGAATTCCGTTGTCACATGAATAATATGAAATACATAAGCATATGAAAAACCTACATTGTAGTGAATTAGTGAACCCGAAATCTTAGCATTTTCTCACATATTGTTATTCGATTTACCCAGGCGTGTTTCTTAATTGCTTAATTTTAATTTTATTTTATTTTTCATATTTATTTTAGACGCGAATTCGATAGTTTAGATAAAATTAAGAGTGGTGTCGTCTTGGTACTTGCTTACGCGATCCCGTGGATACGACACCCTGAATACTTCCCGTATTACTTTGAACTAGTACACTTGCTAGGAAGTTAGGGTTTAAACTTTTAACGCATCAGATATCCAACAGACGAGTGATTTGGGGGCAATGATACTAAGTTCTAAGTATTATTATTATACAGAGTAGTCATCTCCTAGACCATTGATTGTCACCAACAAGGATCAGAAAATGTCTTATGAAAGTTAGAAGGTACGAAAACAAAGGACATCGTAGACTAGAAAACCATCAAAAAGTGAAGATAAACGATGATAATTAATGAAGTTATAAAATTAATGAGGATTGCAAGTGAATTGTGTACCTTTACTAATAGCGATAAAAAACCGATCATAGTGAGGCAAGGCCGTGATATGAGAGGCATCCAAAGCAGGGAATGAGTCAACAATGTGATGTTTACTAGTAACAATATTGGTACTTGTAAGAGCAATGAGTGTGATATCACCAAAAGGAAAATATCCTTTGGTACGTTGAGGAGACAATGGCTCAATGATAGTCTCAAAAAATTGGTTAGTAGAAAAAGGAAGATAAAACACATGAAAAACTATGTTATAACCTAGCATTCTAGTGACGAGAAAAAGAAGAAAGAAGAGAACTCAAATTACGTAACATTAGCATATATAAAATATCGACAAAATCATTGCTTCAGTAACGCAATAATTACAAAGGCCAAAGGATTTATTCCCACCCATAGTTTGAGGCGGGGACAAAGTACCGCCCTTTATCTTTTAAAAGCCTAGATTCTCATCATTGGACTAAAATTCAAACATATTTTATAATTTTTCAAATAAAATAACTAAAACTATGGGTGGAAATAAGTCCTTGGAACTTAATCTCAAATCGATTCTGTTTGAATTCAATCCTATTATAAGTCAAACCCTTGCCCCATGTTTCATTGGAGTTTATATCATGGTTAATTGAAAATAGTAATACTCATTTGCCCAACACTCAGAAATTACAACAATTAGTTGGAGTGATCCAAATTCAAATATTCAAAGAGTAAAAATGCCACAAACTTTATCATCAACAAAATCAAATCACTCAATTTTAAATTATTTTCCCACATCTAATACCTTACATCTTAAATTGATTTATGTAATCCCGTCTATTCTCATAATTTAGATCGGTTCAATATTGATATATCCTATATTTACAGATCACAATAGGCCAAATCACTATGTTCCACCCAAATTATGATGAAACGACAAATTTCCATGGTTAAACTTTGAAAATTTTATTTACAGACCCTAATCTATTTTTATTAGTGAATTCTATAAATTATTGTTTTTGCCTTTATTAGTGTGATAGCAAAGTGTTCTCACCATTTTCTTTAAATATTAATTATTTTTGCCTCTATTTCTTTCCATTAATTATTAATATTTTTTAATTTTATTAAAATTACAAAACACCTTTTTTTTTTCTTTCCTTTCCCATCTTCATCACTACTACTACTTAGATTGTTCGGTACCATAACCACCAAATTTTCCAATTAAAAACAAAAACTAAATGCTCTTAAAATTCCATTACCCAAAAACCAGATCATACTCTTATAATTTTATTGGCAAGAAGAAGGAAGGGACAAAGACTTAAGTTATAGATTCTCCAATTAGTTCTAAAGTGTTCATTCACTCGTTCTTTGCTTCCTAGTTGGCAAATGAATTTCCAAATATTGAAAGAGAAAGAAGTTGTCTTTGTAGAAGCTTCCTAAAGAGGAACACAAGAAAACTAACCATGGAAGGTGCCCAGCTCAAAAGGTAGGGGCACTCGAATCTTATTGCAAAGTATGTTTCGCGGAACTAACAATCCCATCCTTGTCCAGTAACCTATATGACGTTTCTGAGGTCTTTGTTACGTGAAATGGGAATTCTGAGTGGGAGTAGAAAACGTTAGAGAAAGTTCAAGATCTAGGAAACAGATTTGAAAGGAGCTCTCTTTAGTTTTGGATTATGGAAAACAATAGAAAACCAAAACCAAAAGATTGTTGAAATTGAGGTTGGCGTTATTGTGATGTCAAATGTCTTTATATGTAATTAACTTCTCAAGATAATCACATGTTTGAGGTGCGCATCTTTCCTCCTTCTAAGAGCTTCTTTCCTATTCTTCTTTGCTTTTTCATGCTCTTCCACCATCCAAGAATGTAAGCCTTTCTTTTACTACCAACTTGTCCATTGCCCCCAACATGGGAGTAGACGAGACTTGTCATGCAAATGATTCCCTCCATTTAGGATCTTTTCTTTCTTCTTCTCAAAATCTTTCTTTGCATCATTACCCATAAAAACAAGATATATACGCTCTTCTTGAAAGGAAATTTATGTGACGCTTTAGATTCAAAGGACATAATCATGTCCATCATCTTTCCTTGGCCATCATCACTATCAATATTACTTCCCTCGTTCACCTCCTCCAAACCTCGATTAATTCAACTTTTGCGTACCATTGCTTGAACGAATAAAATCCCGTTTATGGAAGCAAAAACCCTTTTTTATTCACAACTTCAGCTTTGTCTCAGATTGTAATTAAGAAATTGAGAAATAAAATCCTAATTGCAAGATTAGAAGTCCATTTCTAATTCAATTCATCATTTGGAATTGATGTGTTTTTTTAATATAAATTTGAGAAATAGATTGGTTGTTGAGGAGAAATCGGAAGTCGGAAGCGGACCAGACCTCAAAGCCACGATCCGATGGCCAATTGATTAGGGTCCTTCTCTCAATTGAACATGTGAATCAAGTTGACTTCTCCATTGGAAAAAACCACACGTCGCAACTGCTTATTCCTTAAAGCAATGGTTTCTTTGTCAGTTCTGGTTTTAAAAGGTTCTTCATCTTCCAAGTAGTTTGATAGTAAAGAACTTATTATGATGTGTGTTGTATGGGTTGACAAGGGAGTTGTGGTGAATTTTTGAGAGTGGTTAGGGTGAAATAATTATTTTTTATATTATTAAAGTGTAAATGGTATTAATTTCATCATATATATTTATATAAAATGACAAAAATTTAATTAAACTACTAAATTATGTTTGATTTTGATGAACAGAAAAAACTTTTTTAAACTTAAAAAACGATAAAATTCATTTGATAAAACCGTTTCATTTGGCCATAATAATACTATTTTATGAAGAGATATTTTCTTCTTAATATTAATGATATTTCACAACTAAATATAATGAGTGAGAAAGTTATCTCAATAATCTTTGCCTTGAAAATATAAAAGCTACAAAAATAGCAAAGATACCACTTCAAAACCACAACATCCATATTGTAATGCTACCACCAAGAGTAAGGTTAGAATCAAAGGAAATTAACTTAGATTGGAAAATTAGTTTGATTCAATTTAATTTATTTAATTCAAATTTAAGTTAAAGGACTTAATTTATTTTTAAAATTGAATCAAATTCAAGTTAGAGAAAGTTTGACTCAATTTAGATCGTGACTTAAATGGATGATTTGATTCGATTCAAACTTGACTCATGACTCTATTCGAATTATATTAAACAATTATTAAAACGACGTTGTTTTATCTTTTATTAAATAAAATGACATTGTTTTGTTAATAAATCATGAATTTAATCTATGAATCTAAATCATCAATTCAAACTATAAATTTGAATTGAAAATGAATTGAATTTCAGTTAAATCTGTAAAATCCCAATACATTTAATGGTTAATCATAGATAGGAGTAAATAAAATTTGTGAGAGTTTTTCATAACTTAAAAACTTTTCACCCAAACAGGTTTACATACAAATAAACAACCAATCATCCAACTCAAGCAAATCAACAATTAAACATAAAGTAAATATAAAAGAAATAACTAAAGCAAATAAATAAATGAAGAAGAAAATACTTAGCTAATTTTTATTGTGGTTCGAAGTTTTTCTACAAGCCTTCTACATCCATTCTTCCGAGCAATCCCGATAGAAGTTTTTTTCTCTATTATCTTTAAACCTAAAAAATACACTAGTTTTGATACAAAATATCTTACCTTTCACACTAGTTTAGATTTAAGGGATTACACATGTTACAATAGTTTCACAAGATTTTGTCTAACTATTAGTTTTATGGTATTATGCCCTTGGGTTTTTGAATTACAAATACAAAGACTGTGCCTCTAAATAGGTTGAATCAAGAATAGAACTCTAAAGTTTCTCTTAAAGGTATACAACTTAAGTTTAGTGAGAGAAAGTGGAAAAAAATAGAAAATAAGAAAAATGTAATTCTATAATGTAACTCTCTAACCCTCATTTCTTTAAATCAGTTTGCTTTTATAGTGTTTGAGTGAAAAGAGTCGTTGTAGCTGATTTGAGAGTGTTGAAAAAATTCTAACCAAGAGCTCGACCATGCGCTTCTGATGCTCTACATGCACGATCATGTGCCTTTATATTTTCAAGACTTTAAATTTCCAGAAGGTCACACGGACTTGCAATACAATACTCCTCACGAGATACACATGAACAATGTTTGATCTTTACACTCTTTACACAGGCATGTATCTAAGTGTTGATTTTTGATTTTTACACAACTAGACTTGCACAAGAACCTTGGCAATGTGTCTTCACTTTAATGATACACGATTGTGTGCTAGAAAGTTACATGGTCGTATGTCCTTACATCTTATTAAATGGGCATTTGCACGACTAAATAAATCATGTTTCTCCTTGTATAGGACACATGGTCGTGTTACAAGACAAATACAGTAGTATGTTTGGCCAAACTTGCACAATACAGTTTGATTAATTTGGAAGGAAAGTTTTGAAAACCCCTCCTTACACTAACTTGCGTGTTCTTACTCTTACTTTAAAAGCCATTCCTTTTCTACTAGCCAATCAACAATCTAGACGGACCATAATACCCTTATCACACTTCATAGTGTTCCTCTCTAGCCCTTGAAATAACCCTATTTGTGTTCAATTCCCTTCAAATTCCAATATTTGCCTCTCTAGGGCCTGGACCGGGCCTCGCCGAGCGGATCCGGGCCGGGTATGGCTACTAAAATATACGGGAGGCCCGAATCTTAAAAATGCCTTCTACATAAATACCGTTGTTAGCGCTCTGTTGAACGCTACTCCAACCTCTTCTCCGGAGTAAAACGAAACAAGCACAAAATATTACAAAGCAAGGCAGAGAGAGACGGCTGAGCGTACGATTGTTGGAGAGGAACAGACGCATTATAGGGTGTGACAAAGGGTCTTCATTCACTTTGAAGCTGAAAAATCAGCCAAAAGGTAAGATTTTTTTTTGTTCTATAATCATGTCGTTTCGAAAAAAAATAAAGCTTTTGAAGCCATTTTAGCCCTTTTTTTAAACGGGTGTGGTTTTTATAGTTTTTTGGAGTTCATATGTAGATAAAGAAGGTTAAATTTGCCAGAACTACGTCGTTGTGGACCAGAGTGGTGGAGCCCATGCCTTTTTGAGCAGAAGGGTGTAAAAATTTGAGGGAAGGTGCTAAATTTGGGAAATTAGGGCGGTTGCACAGTTGTGTTGCTATGTTTGTAGGACCATTTTGCTTGCTTGATTGCGTGGTGGAATATAGGAAATATGTGAGTTGTAGGATAGGGGTGGCAATTATTGAGGAGAACGGTCAAATTTTGGAGATTAGGATGGTTTCACAATGGTGTCGCTAGACCATGTTTGTGTTGGATTAGTTGAGTAAAGGGGTAGGATCTTAGGAAATTCAGCAATTGTTTGACTGTGTTAGACCAGGCTGGACAATCATGACCATTCGATTGATCAAGCCAGGAGGTGTAGTATTGGAAATGATCTTCTTGCATGTATTTATGACATTTATGTGATTTTTACATAAATGAAGGTGGAATTTGGGAGATTATGGGAGTTGTTAGATAGGGGTGGCAATATGTGCTTGTGTAGAATTTGGGATATTGGGATGGTAGCACAATGCTTTGTTAGATCATGTTAGTCTAGGCTTGATGACCATTGTGTTGGATTGGTTGACGAAAAAGGTAGAAGTTTAGAGAATTGGGATTAGTTGTTAGACCACGCTAGACTAGGCTGGAGGGTCACATGACACAATACCTTTTGAATTGGTTAAGCTAGAAGTTTGAAGTTTGGAAATTATCTTATTTGCATGTGTTTACGAGATTATGTTAGTTGTATGTGTCTATGAATTTTGTTGAGTTTTTACATGCTTATTGGTTGTAGGGATATGGAAGAAGTGAGATTGTTGATTAGGTTTGGTGGAAAGTGGGAAACTTCTGCTGGTGGGTGGTATGTATATAATGGTGGTAGGTTGAAAGGAATGAAAGTTATGAAGCATGTTGTATACAAAGATTTTGTGGAAGAATTATATCGGACAATTGAAGTGGATGCAAACGAATATGATTTTAAAATGGAAGTTTTATGGCAGTCAAGTTCCATGCCTGTTCCGCCAATGGAGATATCTGATGATACGGATCTTCGCTTTTTCCTAGACAGGGTTGTTGGCCCTGATGATGACTTTATTCCACTGTGTATAACACTTGTTCCTAAGGCTTCTACACCTCCAGCAGTCAGGTCTCCTGTTCATGAAATATTGAATTATCACACTCATTTTGTTTCAGGTAGTGGAAGTAATCAAATAGGTTCATTCACTTGTACCCCAAATGAGCCAGAAGTAGAGACAAAGCCATCATATGTTCCTGTAACGATGCTTGAGGAGGAAATGCCCTTACCACATCCACAAATGTCAAAACCAACACTATCTCAGCAACCAACCTTAGTCAACGATGATGCAGTGCATGAAACACAAGCTAATGCACATCACATTGATGGAACGGGAACTAATACCATGGATGGTAGTGCTATGGAAAACGACAAAGGTGTTTTGGAAGGGACTGGAAAGGGGAACCAATTGAAGGATGATGCTCCTGTGAATAATGTGAATGGTTTGCATCAGAATGTGAATTCTGCAAAACGATTTTCTTATTTGCCTTATTTGCCAGAATGTGACACTACCTCATTATCTGATGAAGAAGACGCACTATTCGTTGGGAAGATATTCTCATCTAAGAAAGAGCTGCAAAAGAATCTAGGCCTTCATGCTGTAAAGAACCACTATCAATTTAAAGTCAACAAATCAACCACAAAGCGTTTTGAGGCATTTTGTATTAATAAAAACTGCAAATGGCGTGCCCGTGCAGTAAAGCTTGCAGAGAGTGATGGTTTTGAATTAAGGAGATTGGATGGAAGCCATTCATGTAAAACTCGGCAAGCATCTAACCCTTCATGCGAAACTCATCAAGCATCTGTATGCCATCGACAAGCAACCAGTTGGTTTATACGGGATTATGTCAAGGAACGACTTCAGGAGAAACAATATAATTATAAAACAAATGAAATCAGAGAGGACATTCGAACTGATTTTGGAATTGAACTTTCTTACACTACATGTTTCAGGGCTAGGGCGTCTGCCATCAAACAAATCAAAGAATCACTAGAAATTTCAAGCAAAGTTTTCCCTACTACAGACGATAAACTTGGATAAAAAAACTGTAAGCCAAGCAGCAAAGCACAAAAAATGTGTGATCAATGTGGTATGTATGGAGATGATCAAAAATCATATAAGGATCCGGTTCCTTCCCAGCTCTCATATGAAGGTAAGAGTAACACATGAAGAACAAATCAGCATCATCCTTTTGCATAGAAATCTGACATGGTCTATAGTTATCTTTAGATATATGAACTCTAATTTTATATTATGACAATGAAATGCATGTTATTTTATGAGATGAGATGCTATTAGAAGTCATTATAACATATTTTAGTATAATATAATGTCTAACAAAAATCTTGGTGAAGACTATGAATCTTTCTAACCAGTATTACTAAACTATTGGACTCATAGCTACCCGATTCTTAACTGTTGGATTGTGCTGGATTTAATATCTGTGGTATTAAACAGTGTCGAAGTTGAAGTAATTTACAATGTCTTTGGTACTATTCTGGAAATCAATGGAAAGGATATTTTTTCCGTCAGATTGTATATATTACCGATGAAGATTAATTTATGTATAAATGATGATTTGTTATTATGTAACTGAATGTTATTTTATTTATAAGTGAAAATTAATCAATTATATAATGACACTATTATTATACAAATTAATATGAATATTAGTTTATTTAATCTTATTGTTTTTTTTTATTAACTAGCAATTCAGAATAGGTTGTTCATGAAAATGATTTGAGAGGGGGCAAATAATAAACTTATTTTTTTGGTATTCTATTTTGAATAATAACAAAAATTTACGGAATCTTCATATCCTATGTTAATTATGCGTTCGTCCATATGAAACAGTAGGCCGAAGAACTTATTCCTACCTATGGTTTGATGCATACCCAAATTTCCCCCTGTCAGGGTTGTAAAACCCAATTTCTCACCCCTCAAGTGTTATCTTTTAATGGAAACGATCAATTTATCCTAATATAGTTAAATGACCAATTTTACCTTCATACAGTTAAATGACCAATTTATGAGCAAAGTACTTTATTGTTTAAATAACTAATTTACCCCTACTTTATAAAATTACCAAAACTCAAATATGCAAATTCTTATGTTTGTAAATGTCACCTGTAAACATTCTTAAACATTATTAAGATTTCTTATTTTAGGTTAAATGAAATTTGAAACTTTGCAAGTTCGGAAATCTGAAAATTTGAGTTTAAGGATTGGAATGTAACACTCCAAACTTACACAAATCTGAACTACTTTTGCTTATCCAGATTACAAAATAAAACTTTTGGTTGCCAACAAATACAAACTATATTAATTCAAACCAAATGCAAGTGTGAGTCTAGAATGTAGTTGAAACTGCGAGTTTGAAATGCAAGCCTGAAACGCAGTCTGAAATGCAACTCAAACCATATGCAAGTGTAACATATGCAACTCTTAACATAAATGTGTCAAATGCAAATGAAACAACATATGCAACTCTAGAATCTACTTAACATGAAAGAAGAATATGAAACAACATAATATTAAAAAATGGAAAGCATTAGAGTTGAAGATCCAACAAATGGAAGCATTAGCAAATTAGACCATATGCAAATCCAACATATGTAACTCTGAAATATGCAAATGAAACAACATAGAATTCACAAATGTGCAATATTCACAAATGTATATCATCTAGAGTTGGAGATTTTAAGCATTAGCAAATTTAACAAAAAAATTTGTAACTCCAACAAAAAATCAGGTTTGATCAGTAAGTGATATAACTGTAAAGCATATAGAAATTTAACAACAAAAACTATAGCAAGTTATATAATTTTACTAGTCACACATTGCGTAATACTATTTTGATTAATGTAATTTTGCTAAAACAAAAATAGAACATATAAAGCAACTTCTGTTAACAATAATTCAAGTTATTGTTCTTGAAGATGAAGCAGATTCTGATCTAGCAACTTGACTTGACATTGTTGGAATAGTTCTTCTTTATGATTTGAAAAAAAAGGTAAAAGGAAGAAAATATAAGTAAAGACATGAGGAAGAAAGAAAAAAAAAATGTAATGAAGAAGGAATAATAAAGTAAAAGACCTCAATAGCAAATTTAATTTTAAATTTCTTTTACTTTCTCTATTTGGGTTGTTAGAGAAATACTTCTTGTTGTGTTCTAATTAATTGCAAAGACTACACCAAACTATGGTTAGCTTGTTTCTTTTCGCCTTTTTGATAAAGTCTCTCCTCCTTGCTTTCTTTGGTCTGTTAAATTGAGCATATCAAAATGGTGGTTGTAGGATGGCTTTATAATATGTAGGCTAGCTCTTTTTGTCTAAAATATAATGAATAATTTCAACATAAATTTTAATGTATGTTGAAATCCTCATCCTCTTATTAACATAGTTTTCAAAGTTAGAAATATTCAATTGCAAAATAGAGTAAACTGCATGTAGCGACCCCCGTCTTAGGTCACTGTGTGCTACGAAAATATATTATAGATCATAAATAAAATATACCTGCGACGAGGATCTCTACAGGTAAAAAGGCTACTGTTGCTGTTGAATTTAAAATTTATTTATAAAGAAAGCTGTAAATATAATTTATTATGATAGTAAATTAAAAATATTGAAATATATGCGTAAAAGCCCCAGACTACTCATATATAAAACATACTGCTCATACAGTGTATACTAAAGTATAATACACACATATATACATGAGAAATAAGTAAAAACATGCAAGCCAAACATGTTATCTGCTACTGAGCCATATCCCCAAAATCTGACAATTGACTCACTCCTACTCAGCCCTCTCTACTCATTGACTTGCAAAAAGGAAACAAGAAAGGAGGAGTGAGTGACAAGGTCACTCAGCAAGCGTTTCCCAACCCAAACACTCATAGGTCCTACACTTAACTAGCTACGTGACTCGTCACGTAGAAGTTCTACTTTACTATTTTCTTATTTTTGATTCTCTTTATATTTTGAAGTACACTATTTTCTGTATTATTCTTTGTCTTATTCTGTTCTATTTCTCATGAAATGTTGTACATGACATGAAATGTATATGTTGATATCATGTGTATGCTGAAAAGCTATAAAACTTACCCTTGGGCCTGATTTTCTAAAAAACTTTCTTTTCTGAAAACTCTTTCTGATAATAAAAGCTGTGATCCAAATATCCTGAATATATACATATAGTATAAACTAAAAAATGTATCAGAAAGTATTGTATCTAAAAATATCAACTATGCTAGCCAGACTGATGAATACAGAGATTCGACACCCTGACCGTGTGAGCTCAAATCCTACTAAATCTATTGATGCACAACTAGCACTCTCTCTAATGAGCTTCGTCAATGACTATGTCCTCTCTAATGGACGCTAGTTTTCCTCTCTAGTGGGTGCACGAACTCACAGGTGCCCCCTCGTATCCACTCCTAACGGATGTCTGAAACATCGTATAATTACACTTTAAAGTCATACTATTGGATCCTTAGATCCGTTTTTGAAAACATCTAATATAACATGTCATGATCTATACTGGTAATCATGCATGATATGTTATTATATTCTCTTATTATTGAGTTCTGTGTGCTTAAAAATGGCTTAAAGTCGCTTAGCTTTGCTTAATTTTTCTTTTTCTGTTTTTCTTAAGGTGCACGGGCGTGTGTCTCTATGTGTACGAGCGTGTATCAAGGCACAAGGGACCGTGTGCAACTCGTGTCCTTGGGCGTGCTAGCTTTTGTAATCATTTTATCAAATTTTGGCTAGCCACACGGGCGTATGGTACGAACACATGGGCGTGCATACAAGGCACAAAGCCGTGTCTCACACTATACGGGCATGTAGCTGTCTCACAACACTCTTGTGTCTTGCCTACATGGGCATGTAGAATTGGGAATAGACACACGAATGTGTGCACTCGGGTACACAGGCATGTGTCTGAATTTTCATACTCACACCAATGCCATGCAAGACCGTGTTTATGTAGAAATGGCGTTACACGGGTGTGTATCCTCAGGTACACGATTGTGTGCTCAACCCAGATTCTGTAGATTACGTCTGGAAACCCAGAAATCCCACTCAAAGTCGTTCCACACTTCAATTCCTCAAACATATACATTCGATACTACTGCTAGCATGCATATACCATCATAAACTCATCTCAAACACGTAACATATCATAATTAAAGCATACAACACATGTATACAAAATATACACATATAAACATGCAATTAACCAGTCAATCATCCAATAATTCATCATTTCAAAGCTCAAGTATGCTGATAACACTTCAAACAAGCACATAATGATTCTCACAAGCTCGAAACAGCTAAACATGCTCTGAAACTAAGTGAAAGAGGTAAGAAAACACTTACCTCTCACCATAAAAGCTAGACCTTTCTCTCTAGAAGCCTCTGGATCTCTAATTTGGAACTGAGTTGCTGGAGGATCTCTCTCAACCACTATAGGGTTTATTGGAGTTGAAGGAAGAAGAAGGAGAAGCAAATGAAACAAGCTGGGAACTACGCGAACTAGAAAATAAAACAATATATAGCTAAATGGCAAGACACACGGTCGTGTGTGCTAGGCACACAATCGTGTACGTAGTGGAAATCTCAATTTTCACTCACTTTTGCACCATACATGGAATATTCTTCAAGAATATCCATGTACAAGCCACAAAAGGCTTTTAAAAGACTCTTTTACCCCTGAACCCTCTCAAAACTTTTTCCTATCAAGGAAATCTCTCTTTTACCCTTGGATTCAGAACATAAAAAAATAGTGTTACCCTCGGGCTATTATACTGCATGAATGTAAGGGATGCCTAACAACTGCCGCATGCCAAAGTCATACACTTTTTTCTCTAAGCCTAGTGCCTAGCTTTTGCTTAGTATCAGACTCATATCTATTACCATAAACTCATTCATACTAGTATATGATATAGACACATTTCTTGATGACTCAGTATTTTTGTCCAATTTTTGCACAACTAGCTGTAGCAATAGGATTACCTATTGACTTCCAACTTGTAGTATATTTTGCATTCTCTTTAGTACCATTCTCTTATAAAGCTCACACAAACTTAATATTGACAACTCTTTATCTTGTCCAAGCCAGCTATTAAAAGTCTCACTCAAATTGTTTGTCATATGATTTGATTTGGATTTAGTATCATATCTAAACCTAGACCATTGACCTGGTTCATTATCGATAAGCCACTTATAAACCTTTTTATCAAAGAGCCTGATATTGGTTAAGGCATTTTGGAAATCCATCTTATTGCTTGATCTACAAATTACCCAAAATAGATTACAAAGGTGTACTCCAGGAAAATTTTTTCTAAAATTGGCATACACATGTGTAAAACCCCAAATACTAAATGGCAAATAACCTAAAGGGGGGTGAATAGGTTATTTAGAAATATCTTGCAATTTTAAAACTTTTTCCTATTTTACCAACTCAAATATACATATAATTTAAATTAAACACAACTAAGCAAATAAACAATATTAACACAAATTAAAGAGAGTAAGGGAAAAGAAATGCTCAGCCGATTTAGAGTGGTTCAGAGCTTCTCCACGCCTCCTACGTCCACTATTTCAAGCAATCCCGCTTGAAGATTTTCCTTTCACTAACTTCAACCCCGAAGTTACAATAGTTTTGATCCAAGCGATTTCGCCCTTCATACACTAGTTTTGATATAAGAGATTGCGCCTTTAACTTAGTTTTAACAGGGATTACGTCCCATACTAGTTTCACGGGATTGCGCCCAAGGGTTTATGAAAATTTACAAGAATTTGCCTCACATGACTAATACAACAATTAAGCTCACAAGGTTTCTCTCTAAAGAAATACAACAGGTTTTATGAGAAAAAATTGGAGAAGAATTAGAGAATGAAAGAATACAAGTTTTAGTGTTGATTCTCTAACCTCTGAATTTTCAAATCATTTCCAATTTATAAGAATTGGGAAGAAATAACCATTAAGATGATTTTGAGAGCCGTTGGAGACTTTCTGGAAAACTGCATGGGCGTGCCCTTTTCTTGCATGATCGTGTTACACTTTCTAACGGTCATATTTGTGCTAGCACGGGCGTGTGTATCTTCATCACATGGGCGTGTGTCAATTTTTCTTCCATCTTCTTTCAGATTCCAGAAGCTAGCACGGGATACATGCACGATCAATACACGGGAATCGCACAACTGTATTTTAGCCTTGTACATGGGCGTGTGTTTATGCTACACGGTCATGTGTGTCATTCTTCTTTGACACACGACTGTGTCTCTTACCTGCACACGGTCGTGTGTGCCATTTTGTCTTGACACACGACTGTGTGTCCTTCTGCACATAGTCGTGTGTGCCATTTTGCCTTGACACACGACTGTGTGTCCTTCTGCACACAGTCGTGTGTGTTCTCTTGTGCATAACACGGGCGTGTGTGGCTTCAATTTCTCAATACATGGGCGTGTGTGGCTTTAATTTCTTAATACACGAGCGTGTTCTTGTATATTCCTGTAAAATAACTTTCCAATCTGATTTCAGTCATGAACCAAGTTCATATCGGGGGTAATTTTGTCATTTCATAAATTTTAACATATTTTTGAAATCATCAAAACACTAAGGGTTCAACAACATGCCTAGTACAAAATCTGCTTTTTACACTAAGGCATTGATTATGAAGAGCATTGATTAATCTCTTTTACCTATCACTAATGAAAGTGATAGACTCTACCTCATCCTTAAAATCTTTTAATAACTTTAAACAATAATTACAATTATCATTATTTTTCAACTTCATAGGCATAAATTGCAAATGGAAAAATTTCACTCTCATCATCAAGGGCAACAATAGAAAACAATACTCCCCTAAAATAACCTTTTAAATAGTAACTATCCATACCAACAAAAGACTTATAACCCCCAAGAAATCTTTTTTAATGTTGTGAAATTGACTAAAAACCTATGAAATCAAGACACTAAGGGTATTTTTGCCCTAATGACCTTTAGGATAACCATTAACCTTGGATCAGTGACTAAAATAATTCTATAATATTTGAACAACCAACTGAAACATTGTGCATGTCACTTCACAGTTATTCCAATGGCTATTTTTTTAGCCCTATATAGCTTCTTTGGATTTATTTTTAAAAAATGTTCCCTTTCTAATTAGTCGGCCAATGGCTGGATACTTGATCCTCTATAGGACCTTATAAAACTTCTTAAGTTTTTGGCAACCCAGGTAGAAGTAATATTTGGGTTATTTTTCACCTTTAGGTAAATGTGTGAATGCTCATATTTTCTTATTTAATAGGACTGTTCGTCTACCATAAATGTTGCATATTATTAAAATAGGTAACTTTCAATTTTACATAATACTTTAATTATTCTCTTCTCATTATATACTTTCTTTAAAGCAAAACCTTATTGAATTGTATAGTCTTTCAAAACTTTTCTAAAGTGGTGCACACTTTCAAACACTTTTCCAACCTTAAAGTAAATGTTTCCATCTGTATCATATCTAAAAGCCTTTCTGTTCCCAAACCTGGGATAACTTACTTGTCCGTTCTTCATCTGATTCATAATTTGATAGCTTCCTTTTATCTCTAAACCTTTCCTCTTTACCATCTATATTATCAATTTTTATACCTCTCTTAGCAATATTGATATTTCCATGAGCTTCAATGGTTTTCGAATTGATATCAAGCTCTTTTTCATTATTTTTGTTATCTTCTACATTATTATTAAAAATTCCATCATCATTGGAATTATCACTCTAATGTATATCCTCATTGGTGAAATTTAATTGCTCTTTATGTTCTTCTCCCTCATCAGAAGATTGGGTAATGAGGCCTAAAGGTTAGGTTTGGGGTTTTGATGGGTAGGTAGTGGGGTGCTAATAGTCTAGGGTTCTTAAGGTCTAGGATTGAGTGTGTGGCAATAGAAAAGCAAGAAGAACTTCTGTGTCTATTAAAATAAACTCAACATACATTTGAATATTTGATTGCTTTGCTTTACCATACTCTTCAAAAAGATATATCATATTTTTGTCATTGTCTATTATGATTTTACTCTCCCTATTAGATATATAAGCTTGTACTTTGATCTTCTCATTAGTATACAACTATACCTTTTTATTCTCATAAATAACAAACAAAAAAAAAATTGTTTTCTAATCATAATAAATAATGAATACAATGGCCAACTGCAGGCACATGACATTATTACACTAAAAAAATGAAGAATTCAACCTTTCTTGGCACCAATAACACTGTACCTTTGGGTTTCCAACCTATATACCACTTAGTGTCCATATGCAACACACATATATGCAACACATAGTGTCACATGTAACATACAATGTAACATATAGATTCCAAGCAACACAGAATCAGATTAAGTGATAGCAAATAATAACTTTTACTTTTAGAGGCCAATGGACATATTCCCACCTATGGTTTGATGTTTTCCCAAAGTCCCACCTATAAAGAATGTCCATAGGTGAGATTATGGGACAAAAAAAAAAAAAAAAAAACAATAGGTAGGAATATGTCTATTGGCCTAAAACCAATAGTAATAAAATAAATGACAAACAAGAAAATTTTGTTTTCAATCATACTAAACAGTGAATATAATAGCCAATTGAAGGTATGTGACATTGTTATACTAGAGAAACAAAGAATTCAACCTTTTTTTGCACTAATAGCACCATGCCTTTAGTTTTTCAACCAATATATCACTCTGTGTCCATATGAAACCCATATATATGCAACATACAGTATCATATGCAACACACAATATAACATACATATTCCATGCAACATAAAATAAAATTTAGTAGCAAAAAATAATTTCAACCTTCAGAGGCTAATAGACATATTCCCGCCCATGGTTTGATGTTTTCCTAAAGTCCCACTTGTGAAGAATGTCCATAGGTGGGACTTTGGGAAAAAAAAAAAAAAAATAGACCATAGGTTGGAATATGTCTATTGGCCTAAAATTAACAGTAGCAAAATAACTAACAAACAAGAAAAATTTGTTTTCTAATCATAAAAAAATAGTGAATAAGATGACCAACTGAAGGTATATGGCAGTATTACACCAGAGAGATGAAGAATTCAATCTTCTTTTGCACCATTAACATGTGCCCTTAAGTTTCTAGCCTATATATCATTTAATGTCCGTATGCAACACACAATGTCACACATAACACACAATGTAACATAAAAATTCCATGTAACACAAAATCAGATTAAGTAACAGTAAATACTAACTTCTATTTTCAAAGGCCAATGGACATATTCCCACCCATGGTTTGATGTTTTCCCAATCTCCCACCTATGAAAAATGTCCATAAGTGGGACTTTGGGAAAAGAACAAACCATGGGTGGGAATATGTCCATTGGTCTAAAATTAACAGTAATAAAATAAATAACAAATAAGAAATATTTGTTTTCCAATCATAATTGTAATGACCCAAGGGGTAGAATTGTCATTTTAGAGAGTTCAGGGGGATAGAAGAGTCATTTTAGAAGTCCTTTGGGGCTTAGTTTCAGTTTCTGCGCAAAGGTGGGTGGAAATGGCTATTTTCCACCACACACGCAACCATGTGCCTAGGACACACGACCGTGTGTCTCGCCTCAGCCAGATAAATAAGTTTATTTTCTCAGTTGCGCGCAGATTTCAGTTTCCAGCTCATTTTCCTTCATTTTCTCTTCTTCTTCCTCAGCTCCAGTGAACCCTAGAGCTCCAGAGAGAGATCCCCCAGCAGCTCAGCTTCAGATTAGAGATCCAGAGACTTCCAGAGAGAGAGACCGAGCTTCCATGGCGCAAGGTAAGTGTTTTCCTTACCTCTCTCGCTGTTTTCAGAGCCTGAATGGCTGTTTCCAGTTTATGTGAACTTGATGTGTGCTTGCTTGAGTTGTTTCCAGCATGTTTGAGCTTGATGTGAGGCATGATTGGATGATTGAGTGGTTATTTCCATGTTTATATGTGTATATATTTATATACATGAGATATATGCTTTATTTATGATGATTGGCGTGTTTGAGATGATGAAATGATGATTATTTGCGTGCTAGCAGTAGTAGGAAGTGTTTATGTGTGTTGTTTTGGAGTGTGGATAAGTTGGTGTGGGAATTTCTGGATTTCCAGATGCTTTCTACAGAATCTGGGTTGAGCACACGACCGTGCAGTCTGGCCGTGTGCGTATGGAAACCCAGACACACGCCCGTGTGCCCGAGTACACACGCTCGTGTGCTTTCCCCCAATTCCACACGCTCGTGTATGTGAGACACGGGAAGAAGAGAAGGCAGCCACACGCCGGTGTGCCCGAGTACGCACGCCCGTGTGCCTTGTCAGATTTTCATGAAAACTTTCCAGAATGCTGGACGCCCAAGGACACGATGAGCACACGGTCCCGTGTGCCTTGACACGCGCCCGTGCGTCTGAGAACACACGCCCGTGCACCTAAGAATAAGCAGAGATTAAATTGAAAAGAGAACTTAAGCCACTCTAAGCCAATTCTAAGCACACAGAATTCAGTAATAAGATAATAAATCAACATTTCATGCATGATTATCAGCATTAGCTTGACATGTCATATCAGATATTTTCAGACTGGATCCAAGGATCCAACAGCATGATTTTCAGATATACATATATGATTTTTCATATATCAGATAGAGGTGCATACGAGGGGGCACCTGTGAGTTTGTACACCCGCTAGAGAGGGAAACCAGCGTCCGCTAGAGAGGACATGGTCATTGACCAAGCTCGTTTGAGAGAGTGCTGGTTGTGCATCAGTAGATTCATTAGGACCTTGAACTCACACGGCCAGGGTGCCGAATCCCTGTATTCATCAGTCTGGCCAGCATAGCAGATATATTCAGATATTTTCAGTACTTTCTGATACAGATTTCAGATATACTATATGTATATATTCAGGATCTTCGGATCACAGATTTTATTATCAGAAAGAGTTTTCAGAAAAGACAGTTTTTGAGAAAAACAAGCCTGAGGGCGAGTTTTACAGTTTTCAGCATACACATGACATCAGGATATACATTTCATGTCATGTACAGTAACAGAACAGAATTAACTCAGAAAATGGATATACATCGGTATATCAAGAGAATTAGAATAAATCAACAGTTTAGCAGATCTTCTACGTGACGAGTCACGTAGTCAGCTAGTTTT
The DNA here is from genome assembly GCA_026122585.1 of Anacardium occidentale. Lineage (NCBI taxonomy): Eukaryota > Viridiplantae > Streptophyta > Magnoliopsida > Sapindales > Anacardiaceae > Anacardium > Anacardium occidentale. The sequence continues at coordinate 3,067 of JAJEJH010001483.1, read as the reverse complement.
GACCTGCGAGTGTTGTGTTTGGAAACGCTTGCTGAGTGACTTTGTCACTCACTCTTTTCCCTATTTCCTTTTACAGGTCAGTGATTCGAGGGCTGAGCTGGAGCGAGACCGCTGCGAGATTTTGGGAATATGGCTCAGCAGCAGCAGCAGAGAGCATGTTGGCTCACATGCTTTAGTTTCTCATGTATATATGTGTGTATTTATGTATGGATATACACTGTATGATTACTATATGCGATACATGAGCAGCCTGGGATTTTTCACGCTTATATTTAATTTACTTTTACAGTAAATTATATTTCCAGTTTCTTTTATAAAGAATTCCAGTAGCAGGTTTTACTGTAGAGGTCCCCGTCTCAGGTATATTTTCATTATATACAGTATATTTCTGCAGCGCACAGTAACCTGGGGCGGGGGTCGCTACAGTGTTTGGTATCACAGCATTGCTTTGAGCCATTTAGCAGATTTTGAAAATCATTTTCAGAAAATAAATTTTCACATGCATTATTTGTATATTTGCATGAGCCGAGAGCCAGCATATCCCAGCAGCCATCGCTCGCTTCCTCTCAGCGTTAGTTTTAAATGTGTAAATTCAGTTTATGTGTGATATTTATCCTCTGTGTGTGATTTTCTAGATAGGAGATCCCATAGAGATATGAGTGATCAAAGTAGTGCTTCCATTAGACCAATGAGCACTAGTGACCTTAGGCGGTCCCAGCACTCCAGAGTATCTCTTAGACCAGAGGATGTCAGAAACATTGTCAGAGATGTATTGAGAGAGGAATGACAGCCTCCAGAAATAATTGAGACTCAAGAGCTTATCAGAGGCAGAGATTTCTATGAGCAGAGACCAGAGGAGTTTCAAAGGCCAAAAGAGTTTCAGGCACCAGAGTATGGTCAGGCGCCAGAGTCTGAGTATCAGCGAGGCCAGAGTTCAGGGGTAGGCACAGCTAGTACTAGTGGTTCAGCGAGACTACATCCGATTTACAGTCTGCCAGGAACCCATCAACCACCCAGATTTACTGGTTCTGGAGATCCTGCAGTCGCAGAGGACTGGATTGAATCAGTAGAGAATGCCATGGAATTGTTTCCCATGACAGACAGAAAGAGAGTTAGATATGTTGTGTATATGCTCCGTGGTGATGCGAGGGTTTGGTGGAACCTTGTTAAGGCATCAGTAGATGTTCGGAGTATGTCTTGGGTTGACTTCAGGAGATTATTTGATGAGGAGTACCGTAGTGCAGATATGGTGCACGTCAAGGCTCAAGAGTTCATAGAGTTGACTCAGGGCATAGGTTCAGTGAAAGACTATACTGCCAGGTTTAATTAGTCGCTGAGGTTTGTGCCAGGCATGACAGCTTTAGAGATTACTAGAGTACAGAAATTTGTGCATGGGTTGCACCCAGCGATAGCCAGGGACGTCATGACAGGACCGTTTCCCCCTCAGAGATTTAGTGACGCCCTGGGGAGAGCCTTGAGATCAGAGGTTTATCTTCAGAGGATGGGTGCGTTCAGTACACCTGCAGAGAAAGCCCCAAATAGAGCTCCTGATAGAGCTAGTGGCAGAGATAAGGGAAAGAGACCCATGCAGTCTAAAAAATCTGGTAAGGGCAGCAAACAGAGGACAGAGCTACTACAGTGTAGGATTTGTGGTAGGAGGCATCCGGGAGAGTGCTTAGCAGGACAGGGTGTGTGCTTCAGATGCAGACAGCCTGGTCATCGGGCGTCAGAATGCCCAGAGTTCGTTGGTAGTCCCCCAGCCAGAGGTTTTCCTGGTCCAGCAGGTAAAGGTACTGGAGCAGGCAGAGGTGGTCCTGGTGCACCTGGAGGAGGTGTTGGTCCTTCGGGTGGAGGTAGAGCTAGAGTCTTTGCAGTCAGACGGGATCAGGCAGAGGTCGTACCGCATGCAGTTACCGGTCAGTTGCTCTTTCTCAATACTCCTATTTATGTGTTGATTGACTGTGGTGCAACACATAGCTTCATATCTAGAGAGGTAGTAGAGAGTTTAGGGTTAATCCCTAGTGTGGCAGATAGGAGTATCTGTATAGAGATGCCAGATGACAGTATGGTTTTGAGTGACCGGGTACTGTCAGATTAGGAGATCGAGATTATGGGCAGGAAATTGAGGATAGACCTGATCATGTTGGAGTTGGCTGATTTTGACATGATCCTAGGTATGGACTTCCTGAGTGAGTATGGGGTTGAGATTGACTGTAGAAAGAAAAAGGTTAGACTGCAGTTAGGCCCTGATCAGTTCGTATTTAGAGAGGGGAGAGTAGAGACCCCGCTCATTTCCTGTTTGCAGGCAAGGAGACTCTTGAGTAAGGGTTGTGTAGGGTACTTAGCTAATATGGTCTGTAGAGATGTAGCTGGGCCAAGTATCGAGGATGTGCCTGTAGTGAGGGAGTTCCCTGACGTGTTTCCAGATGATCTGCAAGGGTTACCTCCTATGAGAGAGTTGGAGTTTTGCATAGAGTTGTTTTCGGGTACGGCTCCTATTTCCAAGGCTCCGTATCGGATGGCTCCAGCAGAGTTGCAAGAGTTGAAGAAGCAGCTGCAAGAGCTTATTGATAAGAGATTTATCAGACCGAGCTACTCGCCATGGGGTGCTCCCATCTTGTTCGTCAAGAAGAAAGATGGTTCCCTGAGAATGTGTATAGACTACAGAGAGCTGAACAAAGTAACAGTAAAGAACAAGTATCCGTTGCCCAGGATTGATGACTTGTTCGATCAGTTGAGTGGAGCAACAGTGTTCTTCAAGATAGATTTGAGGTCTGGGTATCATCAAGTGAGGGTTGTAGAGCGAGATGTACCCAAGATGGCTTTCAGGACGAGGTATGGCCATTATGAGTTTGTGGTGATGCCTTTTGGGTTGACAAATGCTCCTGCAGTATTTATGGATTTGATGAACCGAGTTTTCCAAGACTATCTAGATAGATTCGTTGTTATATTTATCGACGACATCTTGGTCTACTCGAGGAGTGTAGAGGAGCATGAGGAACATCTGAGGTTTGTTTTTAGAGATTGAGATATCGTCAACTTTATGCTAAGTTCAGCAAATGTGAGT
>JAJEJH010001482.1:0-25282 GCA_026122585.1 Anacardium occidentale | reverse complement strand
CAGAAAACCCAATAACATATACACACATGCACAGCAGCCCATCTAAGAAACAAAGAAAATGCAGCCGGCCCGCCCAAGAGAATAAACAGCATGCAACCCAACCCATCTAAAGGATAAAGAGAATGCAGCCCAGCCAGCCCGCCCAAGAGAAATAACAGCATGCAGCCCAAGCAGAACCCAATAGCATATACACACATGCACAGTAAAATAAGCAAATTCCCCCCAGCCGTGATTCGAACCCGGGCGCCAAGGACTGAACCTCCCGCCTTTCCCCACCAAGGCAACAGCCACATTGATTCAATATGGGTACAAAATCTTATATGTATAATATGCACAGACACACAGCAAAAGTAAAAGAAAACAGCTCTGCCCCAGCAGCGCGATTTGAACCCGGGAGGGGAGAATAACATGGCCGTCTGCAGCCATCAGGGCGGCCAGTCTCATCCGTCCAACACATACGCAACAAATATGTATACGCGATATATACGAATACATGCAGCATATAAAACATACTCCCTGTAGAATATTTATTATATACAGTATACTTGGATACATATAAAATGCAGAATACTTATACACCAAAATACAGAATGTCTAAAAAGAAAACAAGTATCAATACACCAAAGAAATAGAATACGAAATGTGAACAAAATTACAACACACGAAAAGGGTATAAAACATATAAAATACAAATACAGAATAAAGAAAATAAAAATAAAATATACATACAAAATAATATTTACATACGTATGAAAAACACAACAAAAAATATCAGACTTATTTATAAAATAAAAATATAATATACAAATTATTCTTACGGATTATTCGAATGACATTTACGTATAACGTAGTATTTTATACACATGAAACAAAAAATCATTTTCAAACAAATCCCCCTCAAGGGTGTACCTGAAAATTGTTGATTCGAATTTAATCGAAAGCCGAACCGAGGATGAACCAGAATTACGGAAACTAGTTTTCCAAAAATTTTTGATTCGAAAATTTTATTTCTCTAAAATTTTTCCCTCCCGGACGTCTCCCTCTTTCTCTCTATTTTTTTTTCTCCATTCCTCCCCCCCCCCTCTGGAATTTTTCTCTTCCCAAAAGTCTTCCTCTGAATTTTCTCTCCCCCCCCTCCTTCTTTTTTCCTCTCAAAGTCCTTGCTTTTATACCTTGGGAAAATGCAGAAGGAAAATGATTAGCAGCCTCCCCAAGGAAAAGCCCAGCCATGCACGCACACAGTCAGCACTTAATGTGCTGGCCCAGCAGAAGAGAGAGAGAAGCTGCGCGGCAGACGGCTGCAGACATGCAGCAACTCAGCGCGTGCGTGCATTACACGCGCGCTGAGCGCCCGCCCCTGCAGCTGTCCAGCTCAGCCCGCGCGTGGCCTACCCGCGCGCGCTGCAGGCCCAGTCCTGGGCCCTCCTGTTGGGCTTCCTCCCTTCTTTTCTCTTTTCCTTCTCCTTATCTTGGGCTGGCTGCTTGGGCCTGGTTTTTTTTTTTTTTTTTTTTTTTTTTTTTCAATAAAATAAACACATTTTTTTTTTAATAAAAATAACATAAAATAAACATTTTTTTTTTTTTTTATTCATCCATCCTCGGGTCAACATTTCAAAAATTCTAAATCAACATCCAGGTTTTTTCATCATCGGGGGTGACCCTATTGGGTCCAAAATGGGGTGTCTACACTGCCCCAAATCCTTTAATGCAAAATCATTATTCAACCCAGCCACTAGCTCCTCTATATAAATGTTATCTGAACCAGTAATCAAAATATCATCTACATACACAAGCACAAATAACACAGCCTTTCCTTCCCTAAACATAAACACACTTGAGTCTGCCACAGAGTTCACAAACTTTCTCTTTAATAAGGCCTTTTTTAACCTGTCATACCAGGCTCTTGGAGCCTGTTTCAGCCCATAAAGAGCTTTGACTAGCCTGCAAACATATTCAGGTTTGTCTTTATTTTCAAACCCTTGAGGTTGAGTCATGTATACCTCTTCTTCTAAATCCCTATTTAAAAAGGCATTATTCACATCTACTTGTCTAATCTGCCAATTAAAAGTTACAGCCAAAGTTAACACCACTCGAACTGTCATATGCTTTACCACAGGGCTGAAAGTCTCAAAAAAATCAACTCCTGGGGTTTGTTGAAACCCTTTTGCTACAAGTCTGGCTTTAAGTTTCTGTAATGTCCCATCAGAATTTAATTTTTTCTTAAACACCCACTTATGATCTACCACATGTTTACCTTCTTCAAATGGCACGAACTCCCATGTGTTATTCTTTATCAAAGCATCATACTCTGCTCTCATAGCTGCAAACCATCCAGGATCTCTAATAGCCGCTGCTACTGAACTAGGTTGACTCACTTCAGACACAACAGCATATTTTTTATTAGCCTTTAAGCTTCCTGTTTTAGACCTGGTGATCATTGGATGTATTGATTTTCCAATGTCACTTTTATTAACCTCATCATTTACAATTTTGTTATTGACTTCTGTCTCTTGATTCATATTCTTATGCCCAATTGACTCAGCTACATTTTGATTAACTACTTCTGTTTCTGAGCTACCCCTATTATTTTCTCCATTAGCTTGCACTTGTGTAAATATGCCTTCTTCTGAAATATCATCAGTCCACTGACTTTGTTTGTCCTCACTGGCAGTTTCTTTCAACTTGGAGCCTGACTCTATAATTTCTTTTGAAGTATTTTTATCAAACAAACCACCCTTTGTCACTTCCATATTCTGATTATCTAAACCACAAACTTCAGTATGAATCTCATCAACTCTGCTTCTCAACACTTCTCCTAGCTTACTGTTTTCAACTGAATTGAGATTTTTAACAAAACAGCTATTAACAAACTCCAAATTTTTTAAATTTTGTGGTATCTCAGAACAATAATTTCTAGCAAACTTGGAATTACTTTTAAAAGGAAAACAATGCTCATCAAATACAACACTAGCAGATATAAAAATTCTGCCTTCTGCACTCAAACATTTGTAACCCTTATGCATTAGGCTATACCCCAGAAAAACGCACTGCTGTGTATGAAAATCAAACTTATGTCGATTATATGGCCTCAAGAATGGATAACAAGCACATCCGAACACCCTTAGCATTGTATAATTTGGTACTTGCTTAAACAACATTTGAAATGGTGACACACCCCCAAGAACAGAAGATGGTTGTCTGTTTATTAAAAAAACTGCCACCTGAAAAGCTGTCCACCAATAAAACAGTGGCATATATGCTTGAGCTAATAAAACCAGCCCTAACTCTACAATATGTCTGTGCTTCCTTTCTGCTCTCCCATTTTGTTGGTGAGTATGTGGACAATGATGCCTAAATACTATCCCTAGACTCTGAAAATAACTTTGTAACACTCTAAATTCTCCCCCCAATCTGTTTGAACAGATTTTATCTTCCTGTCAAATTGTCTCTCAGCCAATCTTTGAAACTGTTCAAACATTACCTTAACTTCTGACTTGGATTTCAATGGAAAAATCCAAGTGAATCTAGAATAATCATCAATTATGTGCAAATAGTATCTATACCCCTCTTGTGATAAAACTGGTGCTGGACCCCAAACATCACTATGTAACAATTCAAGAGGAGCTGTTGCTTTTGTTATTGAGGATGGGAAATTTTGTTGATGATGTTTACCATAGTGACAATCAACACAAAAAGGCATCTTGGACAAATCTAAGGCTGGTAATTGGCTTTGTTGAGAAATTACTTTAACAGTTTTTGTACAAGGATGTCCTAATCTCTTATGCCAAATCAAAACATCCCTTGTATTAGAATGTAGAGCTATATTTTGAGACTCCACTCTATTACTCCTTAACCTGAAACTTTCACAACTCAATCTACTCATCATAGAATATAACCCATTCTTTAAGATTCCTTGCATCATCACTCCACCAGATTTCTTATCTCTTATTACACACAAATTAGCATAGAACTCTACTACCACATCATTTTCTTTAGTTAATCTAGCTACACTCAACAAATTTTTTGTAATTCTAGGCACACACAACACATTATTCAACACAATCATTTTCCCAGACAATAAAGTTTTCAAAACAATTTTACCAACATGTGATATTGATAAACACTCACCACTGCCAACTTGCAAATGTTGACTTCCGTTGTACTCACAGCTAACATGAAGCTTGCTCAGATCTGCCACCACATGGTCTGTTGCTCCAGAATCCATATACCACTGTGGATCAACTACAGTTTCTGGTGTAGCAATGAAGGACTTCGCTGAAACTCCAGCAAGTATAGGTACTCCAGCTGCTTCAACTAAGTGTGCTGTAGTGTTCCCATTGTCCTCAGAACTGTCAAAGATTTACTTTTTGCTGGCTGATATTGATTCTCCATTTCACTCTCATGATTCAACTTATTAAACACATTATCACCTTGATTCTCACTATTGCCTGTACCAACACTCTGCTCTAATATTTTCTGATTCTTCCCTAGAAAAGTGATATCAAATCGATGATAACACTGCATTGCAGTATGTCTTACCTTATTACACAACTGACAGATCACTCTAGCTTTATTGAACATCTGACCTCTACCTCTTGATGCATTATTTTGCTGTCTTCCACCAAAAAATTGATTTGTATTTCCTCCTGCAAATTGAGGACCTCTAACTCTCATATTACCACTTACAACCCTTTCAGTTTGTGATGCTACATTAGCTATACCTCCCTGCACCATATCTAAAGCCATCACATTATTTTTGTTTAACCTCTGTTCATATTTTTGCAGTACTAACTTAGCTTCAACTAAAGTTATACTCTCAGTTTGTGAATCTAGCTTCGAAGTAATGTAAACCACAGCTGGATCATAATCAACTCCTACTCCATCTACTATATGATTGATTAACTCTTCCTCACTAACACTCTGACCACTTGCAGCTAAAGCATCAGCCAACTCTTTCATTTTTCTAACATACTGATTAACTGACATCACTCCCTTCTTCAAGTTCTGAAGTGAATTTTTGAGGTAAACTATTCTACCTTTAGATTCAGCATCAAAATGATTTTCTAGAGTTCTCCACACCTCATTTGTTGTGCTACACTTAGCTATATGATTAAACATACTCTCAGAAATTGATGCTAACAGCCAACTAATAAGCAATTTATCAAACTTCTTCCATTTCAGATATTCAGGATTAGCCTTTTTTAACAAAGTCAAATCAGAACCATCTTTCACAGAAATACAAGGCGTAGGACACGAAACCAAACCTGTCAAGTGCTCTTCGAGACCATGAGCTCCAACCGTGAACAGCACCTGAGCCCTCCAGTATCGGTAGTTTTCTTCATTAAGTCTTGGATTGACTATTTGAAGACTTGAAACAGCAAAATTACCAAACTGAGGCATGACTACTTCTACATCAGTATCCACACTTTGACCTGACAAATTTGGTGAGTCAAACACATTAGCCATTGACGTTAGTCACACAGCTCTGATACCATGAAAGAAAGAACTAAAAACTTGAAAATACAGATTCCAAACAGCAGCCAAGAACTCAATACAACAACTGCACTCTGAAATTTCTGAAATTCCTCTCAATCTTTATTAAAGAAACAAAATAGGGTTTTTATATCAATTACAAAGAAAATATCTGAACAATACAGCTGTACTAATTTTATCTACCGTACGATAACAACAGAAAACAAAAATTCAGACCGTAGATCTTCTAATTGAAACTGCAAGTTGCACCTTTTCCCTCCAACTGAACTCTCTCCTGATAGCAGCAGCAGCAGCAAGAGAAGAAGAAGATTCTCGAACAAGAAAAAGAATACTAAACCTTTATTTCAAGCAGCCTATATGTGAAACACTCCGTTTCACTTATTTTCTTGATGCCGTCACTTTGCCGTTACTTATTCTCCTTACACAAAAAAATAACTCTGTTAAACATATAAACATTTTCACATAACACTCCAACACAATTTCAAAAACAATAAACATCAGCATCTTCTCAACAATTTCAGAAACAAAAACCATCAGCATTTTCTTTCCAGGATCACATGTAATATTCTTCACACTCTGGAATGGGGAGTTTGAGAAGATTAAAGAGGTTTTCATGGGGATGACGTTAAAGCTTATATACTTAACATGAGTTTGGCTTGACCAGTGTGATTGGTGCATAATTTTGTGTGGAATAGAGGGTAGCATGTTCATGGGTTTAGTGCTATATTTGGTTTGATGTGTGGGGGTTTTAATCATTTAAATAACGCGATCATGAATCTGTATGCTAGATTTGGGGGGGGGGGGGGGGGGGGGGGGGGGGGGCGGGTGGTGTGGTGTGGTGTGTTTGTGGTTGGTGGGGGGAGGAGGGATGGGGGATGGGTGGAATGGATGCTATTAAGGTGTCTGATGAAATTGCTGATCGGATTTTGTTTTTTGGACTGAAAGGATAGGGGCTTCTTCTGGTTGTGTGGAAGCCCTGGAATTCTTTAAAGTTGTGATCTTTAGTGATTTTTAGATAAATTTGTATATAATGATCAATGTTATCTGCTGTAGCGAACGAGAGGATGTTGGAACCTGGGAAGCAAATTCAAGCGTTATTTTACAAGCTGGGGTTTTTGTTGGAAATGCATTAATATCTATGAATATGAAATGTGGGCATATTCATGACACTATGCCTGTTTTTTTATGATATAAGTTGTGGGGATTGTGTTTCTTGGAATTCCTTGATTCCTGGGTATTCAGAAAATGGATTCAGCAGTCATGCTCTTGCGATGTTTTATTATATGCGTAATTGTTCATTGCAACGTAATAATTGTACTCTGGATATCTATCTTGACGCTGTGTCAAATTCGAAATCTATGAAGCACGCAATGCAAACTCATTGACCGGTAATTAAATCTGATTTAGTCAATCCATCGTTTCTTGTTTGCTGACTATGTATGGGAAGTGTTAAGGGATCAATGAATCAAAAAGAGTATTTTATGAAATTGACATGAAAATTGTGGTATATGTTAACTTTCTGGCTACTGCTTTGGTATATGTCGGTTATCACAGCTTTGCTCTGGAATTCTTCAGAACCATATGGGGCTCATAACCTCAAGTGGGTAGTTCAACTTTCAGTATTGTCATTAAAGGGTGCGGTGCTATAACAGATCTATAATGATGAAGAGCAATTCACTGCCTAGAAGTAAAAGCCGGATTTCATCAGGATATCTTTGTTGAAAGGGCTGTCATTGACAGGTATTGTAAGTGTGGAAGCATAGAAGATGCAAAGAAGGCTTTCAGGAACTATCCACATAGAATTTGGCTGCTGGGAATGCCATGATGATGGGGATATGCTGAACATGGTTGTCATCAGGATGTATTCAACTTTTTTTATAATATGTCCAAATTTTGACTGAAACGGGATGAGATAATGTATCTTGCAGTTCTAACTTCATGTTGCCATCGTGGGCTAGTAAAAGAAGCACGCAGTTACAGAGTCACCTATTTGAACTTTGTGGAGTAATTTGACGACTTTATGTACCTGCTTGGTTGATTTACTTTGTCAAGTAGGACTACTAGAAAATGCAAAAGATACCATAGGTCAAATCCCTATTCCACCTGATGCTAACATATGGCAAATTCTTCTGTCAGTCGGCAACATATGTGGAGATATGTGGGAAGAATTACAGCTAGTAAACTTCTTGAGCTCCAGCCTGGAAATGAATCTGCTTATGTTCTTCCAAATCTCTATGCTTCAGCGGGAATGTGGAATGCTGTTGGGAAATTGAGAAAAGAAATGAAAGAAAAATTTTATGGTTTCTACTAGGATTCAAGTTGGAGGATCCACACATTACTTTTTGCTGATGATACTTTACATTTCCTAAGTAAAGAAATGCGCAAGGAGTTAATAAAGTTGTCAGAGCATATGCTACCACTACCAAAATAGAAAAAGATGTTCTTTTCTGAATGATGTCTGAACTATGAGGCTAGGAAATCATTTATTATAGTAGCAGCCATAATATTTCTTCTCTTCTATGTAGCGGATGTCATTGTTCAATATCGGGAACGCAATCAAGTAGAAGGAACCACACTCTTTTTTCCTTGTTGATCAATATTTATTAAAATTTCCAAATGCATGTTAAATCTGGAAGTGCATGATTGAAATAAGAACCTGACGAAGTGACTCAAAAAGCAGAAACAAAATCTTTTAATAATTTTCCTGCTTTCTTTGACATTATTTTCTCTATTTTCGTCCCAGGCCTCCTGCTAATCAATTCTGGTAGAAACATCAAAGTCAAGGACCTTACTTTTTACATAAAAAACTCTGGATTAAGTAAGCTCTTGTTTAATATAGTTAAACTGTGGTTGTTAAGGATAAAAATGAAAATTGGTGCGGGGCAGTGAGTAGTGAGATGAGTTGAGAGATGGGAGGGAGACTTGCCAGCGCATTTCTCTGTGGGTGTTCACGATTCCTTCCAGACCAACTTCAGACAAATGAAGTTCATGAGGGGATTTGGCGTTGACTTGTTATTGCCACTTGTTGAAAAAAATGCATTGGATGCTTGCCTATCTGATTGTGAACTCGTGTGGGTTGAGGAGATTATGGAGATCTTGTCAAATTTTTAATGGTCTTTGTATTCATGTCAGACAAAGTGGTTGAGGCTACACTTTGAAATGTGAAAGCCTTGAATTCGTAACTTAAAATTAATTCTTAAGGGAATTTGTTTTACCCTAAATTAATTGTTAAGGGAATTTGTTTTACCCATCTATGTAAATTTTAGTTGATTATTGTAAAGTTAATTGCCTGACAAGCCAGTAGGAAGCAAGAGTAGAAGGGTTGAGGAAGAAGAAGACACAGAGAAAAATTGCTGAATACATTAAGAAGATAATTGCCATACTGTATTAATAATTTACATGCAATGTATCGGCATTTTCTCTCATGTTCTCTCAAGTTAGTTTTCCTTCGTGGATATTGGCCATTTGAAGAAGCCTTTGATAGCACAGAAACGATAGAGTTGAAAGCATTTGCAGCTATTCTCGATTTTATCTGGCCTCTCTTGGGAAGAGGCTTGCTGTTCTTGCAACTTCTGCTCCCTGCACCAGTACCCAGTATATCTCTAACCCTGTTGTTCATGATCAATGACAGAAAACGAATATAAGATTTTTCTTAGAGATATTTCTCTGTGGGTGTTCATGATTCCTTCCAGACCAACTTCAGACAAATGAAGTTCATGGGGGATTTGGGGTTGACTTATTATTGCTTCTTGTTGAAAAAAAAAATTTATTGGATGCTTGCCTATCTGATTGTGAACTCGTGTGGGTTGAGGAGATTATGGAGATCTTGTCAAATTTTTATTGGTCTTTGTATTCATGTCAGACAACGTGGTTGAGGCTAAACTTTGAAATGTGAAAACCTTGAATTCATAACTAAAAATTAATTCTTAAGGGAATTCGTTTTACCCATCTATGTGAACTTTTTTAGTTATTGTAAAGTTAATGGCCTGACAAGCCAGTAGGAAGCAAGAGTAGAAGGGTTGAAGAAGAAGGAGAAGAAGAAGAAGAAGAAGAAGACGACACAGAGAAGATTGCTGAATACATTAAGAAGATAACTGCCATACAGTATTTTAATAATTTACATGCAACGTATCATCATTTTCTCTCATGTTCTCTCAAATAAGTTTTCCTTCGTGGATATTGGCCATTGGAAGAAGCTTTTGATAGCACAGAAACGATAGACTTGAAAGCATTTGCAGCTATTCTCGATTTTATCTGGCCTCTCTTGGGAAGAGGCTTTCTGTTCTTACAACTTCTGCTCCCTGCACCAGTAGCCAGTATATCTCTAACCTTGTTGTTCATGATCAATGAAAGAAAAACGAAGTTAAGATTTTTCTGAGATATTTTTTCTGCTTCGATAAGAAGTGAATATATGACCAAGTGCTGCATTTGTTGACCATTTATATAGCACCTCAACATTGTATGGCAATGCTAGGGGCTCGGCTGATTGATCTGGCATAAAGATGGAAGCTAAAACTAGGCTTCTGAGGTTGGTGGGTGGGAGTTGGGTGGCATGCCAGCGAATTTGTCTGGCTGTATAAGATTCCTTTCAGCTAAACTCGAGACAAGTTGAATTTGTAGGTCGATTCATATATATTATTGAGCTTTGTCTGATCATGAACACGTGCGGGTTGCTGGGTTAGAAAGGCAAATCCAGGGCTCTTCTCCTGTGGGTATTAGCAACTGGGTTAGTCAGATTTATATACTTGCTTTTGTTGTCGTTGTTGACAGACAGATACGTAAGTTTAAACGCAATTAGAGCGGCTCTAACTGTTGATTGTCCATGTTTTCAGGTATTGCCTGCCTACAAAACAAGCTGCATTGCACTATTGTATAATTGTCTGGTCTGGTCTGGCGTTTCATCACATGGTAAGTAGCTTCTTCTCCATCGACATAATTATGCACAGAGAAGAGACAGGAGACGATGACATCCACAACCACAATGATGAAATCCCATTTCTGTTCTGTAACCATGGTGATCTGTAGCATACTATGTACATTATGTATTGTATAATAGAATACCATACAAATGAAAAATCAAAAAATCATACTTGGGGTCCTCTCTGTCATTAAACAGTGCATCAAGTCTCAACAATTTCAAACACCAGGTCTACTACCAATGGCTGCAGTTCCCCCAATCACAAGCTTTAGAAACTTATCCTGCATAAATAATTTATGAACCACAACCATTCAAATGTAATGTCGGTTTTAATTTTCGGATTATAACATTTAAAAATATCGATTGTTTTTATTAAATTTAAAGTAATCAAAATTTTTAGTTCTTTTATTAAAAATATCAGATTTTCATATTTTGTATTAAATAAATTAAATGTTTATTATTTTTTATTAAATATATTAAACAGATTATCTTATTTTTAAAATAAAACAAAATAAATAATTTTAATTATATTTTTTTTGTTATTTTCAATAATAAATATTAAAAGTTTAAGTTTTTTATAAAAAAACTTGAAAAATTAATACACAATTTGTACGTTGAGAATCTAAAGTTTGACCGAGTGCCTGGGTAGCCATCTGCCAGCTATTCGGCTTCTATTTATTAATAGTATTTCGCCTAAAAATTGTGGGCAAACAGATGGACGGCTGATGATCAATCTCTTGGTTCAAAGGTTGACACATTTTAATACCTCAGCCTCTAATTCTCATTATTATATACCACTAGACCTGAATTAGTAAATTACCCTTAACCACGACACTCTACCACAAAGCGCCAAATATTGCTCTTTAGTCCTACGTCTAGGCTTACCGAGCCTAGACAATGCATTCCTGGCGTCCAATCAGTACGAACTAAATTATCAATTTATGATGGAAATAAGTTATTGGAAAGGAAGAGATGAATGTCAGAATTAAAACTCAAAATAAATCAAATAAGGCGAAAGGACTTAGTCCGACCCAAGGTTTCACTTAAAGACAATTCCCACCCTCTAACATTTAAAAACTCAAACACTCACCCTTCACCCATTTTCCATCCAATTCCATTAACATTTTTTATTAAATAACTAAAATACTCTTATTAAAAATAAAATTTTATAATAAAATTACAAAATAATATTTAACTATAAATATTTAAAAATTTTTAAAAATATTTTAAAAAATAAAATTCAACCACCATCGTCGTGCCATTGGAGATAACAGCTACTAATAGAATCAAGTGACCAGAAACGATCACTTGGTTCTAAGAAAGGCCAAATCTGGCCTTCTGGTTCGATGAAGATAGCTAGGTGTGGTTGTCTTTCATTTTAGTCTGACCCCTCTGCCATAAACTATAATTGGAAATAGTTGATGGGGCCAAGGTCGGTCAGATTTGACCGTTTCCGTCAAAACAAGAGATGATCAAATCTTGCTCTCCTCTATTGAACGGGAAGACCATAAAACCATGTGATCATTTCTAATTGCCTAATTCTATTAGCTACAGCTATCGCGGTTGGCACTAGCTGCGGTGGTTATCTTTTTAAATCTTAAATTTTTTTAATTTTTTATAAAATTTTTAAATATTTTTTAAATTTTAAATAATATTTTAAATTTATATAAAATTTATTTTATTTTTTTATAAAATTTAAATTTAAAATGAAAAAAACCCCTTGACTATTAAATTTTTATTATTAATAGTTAGATTTAATCATTGATCAAAATTAACAGGTGGAACTTTAGGTTTCACAAACTTGGGAGATAGAAATGGCGTGGATCAAATTATGGGTGGGAATAAATCCTTTAGCCACCAAATAATGATATAATTTTTCGTTAATTGAAAAGACCCGTCAAAAAAGAAATCATGAAAAAACTAGTATGAAATTAGGGTTTGACCCGGTTTTTATACACTCACAGGAAAATTCCTTCAGACCTTGCACAAAATAAAAATGAGATAATTATGAAGAATTAAACGTTTAATTGATCAGACTAAGACTGCAATGAAGCTGAACTACATCAAGTATTGTTTAGTTTAATCTTGATCTGATTAAATTTATGCAAAGCTTGGACTCGTTTGCAACTCTAAGTTGATCTCTTACATTTTGACCAATATATGTCTTAACCCATAGAAGTAAAAGGGAAGAACGAAATAATTATTTAGTTTAAAAAGAAAAATAATAGTTTAATCAAAAATAATAAATTAAATTTATGTGATGAATAACGTGATATCATCTGATTGACTAATTGCTATTATACGAATTTGATAACAATTAATCGAATCACATCACTGTCATTTGATGCACGATTTTAATGTGTTAGTTTCAGTTAAAATAACATTACTCGTTTAAATATATTATCCGAAGTAGTGATTCATCGGTTTTATGACAAACAGCAGATTAAAGCATACAAACAACCAAACGGATGATTCCTCTTCTTATGTTTCAAGGCACACAAGCGTATCAACTTTGTTCTTTGCTCCAGTTTATCATAAATGGTACTATGTTAGCAATCCTTTATCAATTGTAACTCTGAAAACCACAATCACATACATTGCCCATCTCATCATTCTAAGAAAGCAATGGCTACTGCTGCCATCAATTTCTCAGGTCAATCCTTACCTCGAAGCATGAGCTTCAAGGCAAGGAAAGGAATGCTCCTCATCTCCTTGCCCTCAAAAGGGTCATGTCTGCTATAGCAGCAAAAGGTAAATATACAACAAAATGGAATGTAGATGAGAAGAAGGCAACCAGCGAGGAAATCCTCCATAACTGTGATTATGAATCAAGTCAATTTTCTGCATCTGATATGATAGGAGAGTTCTACAAATGCATCAATGAGAAGAACTTAGAAGAATTATATGCTTACATCTCCAACAACTGCTGCTTTGAGGAATGGTCGTTTCCTAACCCATTTAAGGGGAAAACGGTACATCACATCTCAAGTCTCCAATTTTTTTTTTTTTTTACTGTGATTTAACAATATGGAACTTGCAATACTTAGTTTCTGCAAATGGGAAATTTTATAATTTGATGCTACAGGAAGTTGTGCAATTCTTTGACAGACTTACGGCAAGCATGGGCCAGAATGACTAAGTTCAATATTGAACACATTTGTGAAGATGATGAGTTTACAGCTGGGGTAAATTGGCACTTGGGCAATATCTATCATTGTGTCATTATCACAGATATTTTATCTATCCTATTTCAGTAAATATATTATGAATATATGATCAATTTCATGATCCCAATGAATCTAACTGCAGAATGAAAAGAGACATACATTCCTTTCACCAGAGGTTGCAGCTTCTATGAATACTCAATAGGAGGAAACAGACTACTAATAAAGTAATGCATAAGAAAACTATTATACGTATTGCCATTGGCATTTAGAAAACAAAACTTGATGCTAATCAATAATCACAATGCAGGAAAGCCCGGGTTGTGATCGAGTCACCAATCAAACCAGGAGCCATAGTGCTGGTAATTACTCAACACTTTCATCTAGATGAACCGTAACATATCTTGCAAAAAGATAAAAATAAGAATGATATTTGATTATTTTTTAATTTGATTATTTTTTCCCCTCTCTATTTCGACATCAGACTCTGTTGAAGGATTTGACTACACTGTTTGATGCTTTCCCCACGACAACTGAATGTAAGATTCAAACTCAAGTCACTTACATTTCAAAAAAACCAGAATTTTCATACAAAACCCATATCATCAAATTGAAGTAGCTTACTGGTTCTACTCGGCAGGGTTACTAAAGAGTCCTCAAGTCACTACATTTTTGGAGGCTTTTATCAATCCAATTGTGACAGGCTACATCAACATATGGAACTTCGTGATTCTAGTACTTGGCTTAGCACTCAACATGCTAATAAACATTTTAAAGATGTTTCGCAAGTAGAAACTACTTACACAAGTTATGGCTTAAAAGCTTCACACTCTTACTCAATTACTCATCGTCCCCATCACGACTCCACCAAGTTTCAAGCAACGAGAGAGCAACCAGTGGGCCAATAACAGGTGGAATTGGCGGAGGCTTGCTGAAGGCTACAATAGGCCCCGTATTCTCCTTTGTGATAAGCCCTGCTTCTGTAGCATCATTATTTACTTGTTTCTTTGGAATTGTAGTGCCCACTCTACCTGTTTACAGTAACACAGTGCTGTCATGTAAGAATATGTATTTGTTGCATAATAATAATCTACGGACACGAAAATTTCAAGGAAATGTAAGTAATATACCCCATGATCCTCTGACCGGGTAGATTTGTTTCAGTTTCATCTGGAATTTTGCAGGCAAAAGTGCAGCAGTTCCACGCATATTCACTGAGAAAAAAATCAAAGCAATCCTAGAAAGTAAAAATTTATAAATAGTTCGAAGAGATAAGTCTCATCAAATTAGAAATATTTTTGCAGTCTAATTTAAGTCAAAATAACATTGGTAGAAACATCAAGAAAGTGATTCCATCTAAGAACAAATTATAAGGCACCAAAATGACTAAGCATTAAGCAACTTCCAGTTCAACTAAACGGTAAAAATTCTTTACATAGGCGCAAAAACTGAAAATTTTTCCCCAGAAATGCTAAGCAAAACCAGAATGAAAATAGCTTGATTCTTCAAGTGACACATGAAATGCACTAGTACTAAGTTGATCAACAAAAGCGCCAAACGCATATTTTAAAGGCTGCTAAAAGATCATAAGTAAAAATGAAGGCCATGGAGACTGTCCATAGTCCATACCTGCAACTACAGAGTGACGAGTTAGGAGCAAATGAGGAGAATCAAGCAACTCTACACATCTGGAGTGGACTGGAGAATTTGGGAAGCTTCGAGACTTGCCAAAATCCGATCACGTCAGTTAGGCCTGAGCTTTATGCCTAGATAGCCCAGTACATGATACTATTTTTTGGGCCTCTTTCTTCAAACACTAGTTGGCTATGTGGTTAATAAGACCAATCCAAATCGGATTGAATTAAATTGATTCAAATTTAATTAAAATTTATAATATTTAATTTGAGTTTAAATTCCAGTTAGTATAAAACGTTTTTGATTTATTCTATTATTAATTTTAAAATTGATTCAAATTTATTATTTAATTTAAAATAATTTAGTTTGATTTAAAATTTTTTAAACTATTTTTTTCAATTTAGTTAAAATAAATTTTTTAAATGTGACACAAACTTAATTTAAATAACATAATTTATTCTATTGTTAATATTATTTATTTTATTAATAACATTATATTTTTTATTTATAATTTTTAATTATATCTTTAACTAATTCAAAAGAGTTTAAGTTAAAATTCAGTTTGATTATCGAATTTAAACTGATTTAACTCTACTTAATATTTGGTTAAATTCAAGACAAATTTAAATTTCAATTTCAATTTAATAGCTTCGAAACCATTGACAACAATATTATTTATTATACTAATTTATAATAGTATTTATCTAGTGGATAATTCTGATATCTTCAAGCTTAAACAATACAAATTACAATCATATCGGAGTTTTGGATTTTTTGATCCTTCTCTTAATCTCTTTCTCTAATTCTTCGCCGCCTCCCACCTTTTCCAGTTCCTGCAAAAGTTGACCCGTGTAATCAAGAACATTTTGCCATAATTTTTTATATTGGAGAAAAATTATAGTGTTCTTACTTGAGGTCCCAGAAACAACGCATACGGCAATCCATTGAATTTTTCCGAATAATGAAGCTCCAAAATAATGAAAAATTATGATTTATATGCAGACGATAATCTGATAAAGAACAAATTAGCTCACTTGATGAGCTGCAGCGACTCTTCGTAAATAGGGAACGTCTGATATAGGCCCCACCGGAAATCGACGATGCACGAGGCCGCCATGGAAGAGCATGTAGGCCATGCGAAACACTGTAACTCCTAGACCCTGGGATTTCTTAAGAGAAGGAAAGCGGCGTTTAGAGGATGTTGGAGTCTGACTAAACTAACTGACTGACACCAGAACGACGTCGGTTAATGTAGGAAAAAGGAGGACGTACGGCGCCGAAACAGAGTCCTGGAACAAGGCCTTTGTTGAAGAAGCCGTAAGAAAGAAGAGCAATGGCTGGCAAAGCATTTATTATTGCAAAAACGTCATTCAGCTCCAAAGGACCGTCGCTTGGTCGATGATGAGACTGCAAAATTTTCAAAACAGAGGTAGCTTTGTTAAGTGAAAAATCTCCAGAACGGATCTCATGCATGTGCTATAATGAAGCATGCCAAAGAGCTCTATGTACCCACCGAGCCCAAACTTATTGATTATTGCAAAAACATTATTCAGCTCGAAAGGGCCGTCCCTTGGTCGATGTTGAGACTGCAAATTTCTCGAGACACAACTAGCTTTGTCAAGTGTAAAAATCTCCCGAACCGACCTCATGCATGTGGCATAATGAAGCATGCCAAAGAGCTCTACGTGCCCACCGAGCCCAAAACTCCATGCCCACCTGCATTTCAAGGATACCCAGAAACAATTCGATCCCAAATAACAGAGTCACAGTTTAACCAACACAGCTTTTACTGAGGAATTTATAAAACTTACAGCTGCGGCAATGGAGAGTGCAAATGGTCCGAACATTTCAAGGAGATGCAACCCTCCACCCTGATAAAAAGAAGAAATCGTAAAACAACCCATGAAAATCTCATCAAAATGATTCGCAAGAATAGATTAGTGCAAACCTCCATTTGCCATGAAAATTTATAATAAACAGCCAAAACTGCCATTGAAGATATGCCAAGAGAAGACATAATTGCGGCGACGAGGTACGTCTGTCTCTCTGATTTTTTTTCTTGCCCGTCTCTCTTCCAACCGAGATACAGTGATCTGATTCTGAGTTTCAACAAAATTATTCTTCTGAACTTTAATGCTATCTTCTTTACTCCTCTTCATGACCAAACATATATTTTTTCTCAAGCTCTTCTTATTCCGGTTATGATTCACCGGCGTTGAAAACAAGCATGGCAATATTGATATGGGTTTTGCCCTCGAGAGAATATCACAACCAATACGATACGTTACAACACTTGAAGAAGACGAAACTCCAGTCGACATAGAATTCAAATCACAAGCTAAACTTTATAGAATTTATTCAACACTTGAGATTGCGGGATGAGATCGAGTTTGCAATGAGACTTTAATTTTACAGAGGAGGGTCAGTCGTTGATGTTGTTGAATTTAATCCCCAAAGGAACGGCTCATTTTTTTAAGGCCAAAGGACATTTTTCCACGCATAGTTTGAGGCGGGGACAAAGTCCCACCCGCTCACTTTTAAAAGCCCAAACTCCCACCCTTCATCCAATTTTCATCTAAATTCATTAACCCATTTGATGAAATGACAAAAATACCCTTATTAATAAAAATTTATAATAAAAATATAAAATAATATTTAAATATATTAAAAATTATAAAAATTTTTATAAAATTATAAAAAAATAAAAAGCCAGCCATCGCCGTCGCGCCGACGGCGGTGGCCGCAGCAAATAGCACCAGATGGCCGTTCCGATCATCTGGTTCCAATGAAGGCCAGATCTGGCCTCCCGAGTCGACGGAGGAGGCCAGATCTAGCCGCCTCCTCTTTTGCAGGAGGTGGCCAAATCTGGCCACCTCCGCCCGAAACCTTGGCCGGAAACGGCAGTTGGGGCCAAAGCTTACCATCTCTAGCCGTTTCCGACCTTTTTTTTGCCGGAGGAGGCCAGATCTGGCCTCTTTTGGATCTAGGTGGTGGGAACGACCACCTGGTGCCATTTGATGCGCCCACCGCCGCCGGCGCGGCGGTGGTGGCTGGCTTTTATTTTTTAAAATTTAAGTTTTTTTTATAATTTTATAAAATTTTTTAAATTTTTTTATAAATTTTAATATATTTTTTTATATATATAAATATTATTTTATATTTTTATAAATTTTAACTGTAAAATGACAAATTTACCCCTTGACTCACTGTTGACTGTTAGATTTAACAGTCAATGGGTGGGACTTCGGGTTTTCTAAACTTAGCGGGTGAGACTTTGTCCCCACCTGTGAAGAGTATTGCATCTGATCCTAAGCTAGTCATTGGTGTAGTGTTTGTTTTGTTTTAAATGAAATGTTTTTTTTTATGTTTGTTTGTAAAATGTTAACAAAGTTTATTGTTTGTGAAAGGAGAGCCATTGATTGGCTTGACTTCAGCTGTGGATTATGGGAAGAATTAACGGCAGATGATGAAAAGCAGAATAAGTGAAACGGTGCGTTTCACAGCCAAGGGTGAAGCAGTTCAATAAGCTGAAGACTTCGTGAATTTCTTGCTATTCTCTTCTTCTAGTTTCTCCTTCTGCTGGTTCTGGAATAAAGCAGCTGCAATTGGAGGGAAATCTCAGGTCACATGTTCTGCGTGAAATCGAACGGCCAAGAAATCATGTTTAGATAAGTTTTTGTTTTCGTTAAACGGTGTAGATTTTCTTTTACAGCTGTAGCTGATTGTTCTTGTATAAAAACCCTAATGTTTCTTTCAGAAATAAGATTTTTGAGGAATATTCAGGAAGTTGAGCGTGTTCTTTGTTTTCTGTTAAAATTTTTTCTTCTTCTCATGGTATCAGAGCTATTCGACTAACGTCAATGGCTAATTCTTCTGAAAATGTTTCTACTCCATATGCATTAGGTCACAATATGAATTCTGGTGGAGTGTTTGGGACGATGATGCCTCAGTTCGGAAACTACTCAAGCTCTAGTCTGCAGATAGTCAATCCTAGACTAACCGAAGAAAATTATCGGTACTGGAGGGCACAAGTACTGTTTACAGTGGGAGCACATGGATTAGAAGATCATTTGACAGGTTTGGTGTCATGTCCTGCACCTTTCTTTTTTGATAAAAATGAAGTTGGAGTGAATGTGTTAAAGCAGACGAATCCTGAGTATGATAGATGGAAGAGGACTGATAGATTGTTAATTAGTTGGCTGTTGGCATCAATTTCTGAATGTATGTTTAGTCACATCTCTAAGTGTAGTACTGCAAATGAAGTGTGGAGGACTTTAGAAGATTATTTCAACACTGAATCTAAAATGAGGACTATGCAGTTAAAGAGTTCGTTACAGAATTTAAAGAAAGGTCTAATGTCAGTTAGTGAATACGTTAGGAAGATGAAGAAACTAGCAGATGGTTTAATTGCTAGTGGACAGAGTGTAAGTGAGGGAGAACTGATTAATTACATAGTTGATGGAGTAGGTTCGGATTTTGATCCTGCTGTGGTATATATTACTTCCAGGCTAGATTCACTTAATGAATTAATGACTCTAGCTGAGGCAAGGTTGGTTTTACAGAAGTATGAGCAAAGGATGAATAGAAATATGGTAGTATCTTTGGATGTGCAGAATAGCATGGCTCATATGGTGTCACAAGCTGATAGAGGGACAAATAGTGGTATGAGAGTGAGAGCTCCAAATGTGCAGGGTAATTTTGGTGGTAGACAAATTGATGCTGCTGTAAATAGAGGAAGGGGACAGATGTTTAATAGAAACAGAGTGGTATGTCAGTTGTGTTCCAAGGGAGGACATACAGCATTACAGTGCTATCATCGGTTTGATGTCACGTTTTTGGGTAGAAATCAGTCAGTTTTTCAGCAGAATTATGTTACTAGAAACAATAATAACAGTGGAGAAGGGATAGTTAAAACTTGCCAGGAGAATGAGAATACAGAGAATTTGTTTCTAAAAACAAGAGATAATAGTGGTGGTAATTTGGAAGAACATGTCAACACAACAGCACATATTACTGAAACTTTGGAGATACCTATGCATGCTGGTATAGCTTCTAATTCCTTCATAGCTACTCCTGAGACAGTTAATGATCCACAATGGTACATGGATTCAGGAGCCACTGATCATGTAGTGGCTGATTTGAACCAACTCAGCATCAACAGAGAGTATACTGGAAGTCAGCATCTCCAAGTTGGCAGTGGTGAGTGTTTGACTATTTCACATGTTGGTTCAATAATTTTGCCTACTATGGTTATAGGAAAAATGTTGTTTTTTAAATAATGTGTTGCATGTGCCAAGAATTACTAAAAACTTGTTGAGTGTATCTAAACTAACAAGTGAAAATAATGTGGTGATAGAATTTTATTCTTCTTTCTGTTTGATAAAAGATAGAAAAACAAATGAGGTGTTGATGCAGGGAGTACTAAAGAATGGATTGTATCAGTTGAATATAAAATTGAAAGGTGCAAAGTCTGATTATAAAACCATCAGAAGTTGTAGCGTTAATGCTGAGAATATTGTGCTACAGTCTAGTATAAGAGATAACTTACTTTGGCACAAAAGGTTAGGGCATCCTTGTGAGAAAACACTCAGGATCATATCACAAAGAGATAAAACTGTCTCATTAAACTCTTCAAATATACCTTTTTGCACTGACTGTCAGTATGGAAAACATCATCAACAATCCTTTCTACAATCTCAATCAAAGGCTTCTGCTCATTTAGAATTACTCTATAGTGATGTATGGGGTCCAGCACCAGTGGTGTCAAAAGAAGGTTATAAATATTACTTGCATGTGGTAGATGACTATTCTAGATTTACTTGGTTGTTTCCACTAAAAATGAAGTCACAAGTGCAGTCAATTGTTGAGCAGTTTCATAAGCTTGTAGAGAGACAATTTGACAAAAAGATCAAAATAGTTCAAACAGATTGGGGAGGAGAATTTAGAGGTTTACAGAATTACTTTCAGAACTTAGGAATCACATTTAGACACCCTTGTCCTCATAGACATCAGCAGAATGGGAGAGCAGAGAGGAAGCATAGACATGTGGTTGAATTAGGGTTGGTGTTGTTAGCCCAGGCTCACATGCCTTTGTCCTACTGGTGGTCAGCTTTTCAAACAGCAGTGTATTTGATAAATAGACAATCATCTACAGTTCTTAACAAGTTATCTCCTTTTCAAATGTTGTTCAATAAATCACCAAATTACAAGATGATGAAAGTTTTTGGTTGTGCTTGCTATCCTTTTCTAAGACCTTACAATCAACACAAGTTTGATTTTCATACTCAGAGATGTGTGTTTTTAGGGTACAGCTTGAATCACAAAGGGTACAAATGTCTTAGTGCAGAAGGAAAAATTTTTGTTTCTGCTAGTGTGGTGTTTGATGAAACCTGTTTTCCATTTAAGGAAGATTCTAGCTTTGGAAAAAAATATCACTCTGAGGTGTCAACCATATTGGATGCTTCTGGTTTTGCAAATAGCTGTTTCAATAAAGAGTTAGACAATGAAATTGTGGGAGGAAAAGTAAGTGAAATAGAATCTGAATTAGAAGTTCAGACAAATGGGGCTTTTGGAAATGATAAGTATTCTAGTAGTTGTTCTTCAGATGATGCATCTGTTTTCAAGTTGAAAGAAGTTATAGAGAATGATAGAGATTTTGAGGCTGAAACTAGGAGTAAAGTTGTTGAAAGGTGTAGTGATAAAGTGATAAATGAAGGAGAAACACAAAACAGTAAATCTAAGTTGAGTAAACCTGGAGTGTGTTCATTGCATCCTATGGTTACTAGATCTAAAACTGGGAGTTTAACTGCTAATAGGAAGTATGCTGCAGTAAGTGTATCAGGTGAGCCTAATTCTGTAAATGAGGCAGTAAATGATCCAGAGTGGTTCAAAGCTATGACAATAGAATATGAGGCATTGATGAAAAACAAAACCTGGGTTCTAGTTCCTTTTGAGCAAGGCAAACATGTGGTTGATCATAAATGGGTATTCAAGAGGAAGTTAAATCCAGATGGGAGTTTACAGAAACTTAAAGCTAGGTTGGTAGCCAAGGGGTTTCAACAGACACCAGGGGTTGATTTTTTCGAAACTTTCAGTCCTGTGGTAAAGCATATAACAGTTAGAGTTATATTTACTTTAGCTGTTAATTTTGGGTGGCAGATTAGGCAGGTTGATGTTAATAATGCTTTTCTGAATGGAGAATTAGAAGAAGAGGTATATATGACTCAACCACAGGGTTTTGTAGATTCTGATAGACCTCAGTATGTATGTAAGTTGGTGAAGGCATTATATGGATTAAAACAAGCACCTAGGGCCTGGTATGACAGACTAAAAAGTGTGCTGATGAAAAGAAATTTTGTAAATTCAGTAGCTGATTCCAGTGTGTTTGTGCTCAGGGAGGAAAATGTAAAAGTGTTTGTATTAGTGTATGTGGATGACATATTAATCACAAGTTCAGACAATGGCTGTATAGACAGACTAGTGACTGATTTGAATGCAGAGTTTGCACTAAAAGATCTGGGTCAACTCAATTATTTTTTGGGTTTAGAAGTAAAGAGATCAGAAGCAGGTATGCATGTTTCTCAAACAAAATATGCAAGTGATTTATTAGTGAAAACAAATATGCAGCATGCAAATATGTGTCCTACACCTATGGTACTGGGAAATAGGCTGTTTATAGGGGACAGTGATAAGTTTGATAATCCAACACTTTACAGGAGTGTTATTGGTGCTCTGCAGTATTTAACATTAACCAGACCTGATATTTCCTATGCTGTAAATAAACTCAGCCAGTTTTTGAAAGATCCTTCACAGTTGCAATGGCAGGCAGTAAAAAGGGTACTCAGGTATGTTAAAGGGACTTTGCATCATGGCTTGTGGTTTACTTCATCTGGTGTTATGAATTTAGAAGTGTTTTCAGATACTGACTGGGCTGGAAATTTGGGGGATAGGAAGTCCACAAGTAGTTATTGTGTATATTTAGGAAGTAATTTGATTCAGTGGAGCTCTAAGAAAGGTGGTGGCTTTGTCCTCTACAGAATCAGAATATAGAGCCTTGAGTCAGGCAGCAACAGAGGTGGCTTGGTTGAAAAGCTTGTTTGAAGAATTGAAAGTGGAAATTTTTGGCACTGCAGTAATATGGTGTGATAATATAAGTGTTGGATTTCTAGCTTCAAATGTAATGTTTCATGGAAGAACCAAACACATAGAGTTAGATGTTCACTATGTAAGAGAGTTAATTGCAGCCAAAATACTCAAAATTCAGTATGTGCCAACTGAATTTCAGGTTGCTGATTTACTGACCAAGTCAATTGCAGGAGCAAGGTTTGAGCAGTTTAGAACTAAGCTGAAGGTGGTGGAAAAGCCTACTAAAGTGGAACATCAGGAAGTGCAGAATTGAGGGAGGATCATTGCAATACTCTTCTGTCAAGTCTTAAAATTTCAGTATTAAGACTTGAGGGAGGATGTGAAGAGTATTGCATCTGATCCTAAGCTAGTCATTGGTGTAGTGTTTGTTTTGTTTTAAATGAAATGTTTTTTTTTATGTTTGTTTGTAAAATGTTAACAAAGTTTATTGTTTGTGAAAGGAGAGCCATTGATTGGCTTGACTTCAGCTGTGGATTATGGGAAGAATTAACGACAGATGATGAAAAGCAGAATAAGTGAAACGGTGCGTTTCACAGCCAAGGGTGAAGCAGTTCAATAAGCTGAAGACTTCGTGAATTTCTTGCTATTCTCTTCTTCTAGTTTCTCCTTCTGCTGGTTCTGGAATAAAGCAGCTGCAATTGGAGGGAAATCTCAGGTCACATGTTCTGCGTGAAATCGAACGGCCAAGAAATCATGTTTAGATAAGTTTTTGTTTTCGTTAAACAGTGTAGATTTTCTTTTACAGCTGTAGCTGATTGTTCTTGTATAAAAACCCTAATGTTTCTTTCTGAAATAAGATTTTTGAGGAATATTCAGGAAGTTGAGCGTGTTCTTTGTTTTCTGTTAAAATTTTTTCTTCTTCTCACCACCTCAAACTATGGGTGGGAAAATGTCCTTTGGCCTTTTTTTAAGTTTAGCTGTTTATCGATGGTTCTAATGCCCTTCTGCTATGGGTCAGCTCGGATTGAATTGAAATTAATTTTAATTCCAATTAAATTTGATGAGTTGAAATTTCATCTCACTAATTAAGTTTGATTTGAATTTTAACCATTAAACTATTGATTGAAACAGGTTAACCACATAGACTCACCATTATCAATTTTACCACGATTTAAGGGTATAATAATTTATCATATTTACAATTTTTTTACTGAACATTTATTAGGAACATGAAACACCATTGCATTTAAAGTTGTCATATATTATAATTATATATTATATAAAGTAATATTGTTTTTCCATATAGATAATCGGTTGAATAAGCTGGACCAAGAAAATTCGGACCAGGCCTTGGACAAGGTCAAGGACGGAGTTGATTATTAGAACATCGGCATGTGCAGCTAAAAAGCCTAAACCCATATATATGGATAGGCAATTCAGGTTAAGCCCAAATATTGAACTTGTCCCCTCTGGTGATTTAAGCCCAATTAGGTATGGTAGCCCACACCCAAGGCAATGGCATTCCATGTGCAGGAAGAAAGTACGATTTAACTGTTGAATTTAAAGTGAAAACAGGATATTTATAATTTTTTATCAAATAGATGGTTAATTTCTGATTAGATTACGCTGCTCAAAACCTTAGTTACCATAGTTCATGCCATAGACTTAGACTTGCCAAGCTTTAAAATTATGAAGAGACATGGTGGAGGTTATGTTTAAATTGCAGAGAGCTGGATTTGCAATAAACCATATTTCATCTTTAAAATACGTACTGCACAAAATATGTAACTGGCATGTCCACCAAAGAGGACACACATGGAGCCATTCACTGGTCATGTTGCTCTGAGTCATGGCCAGTCCAAACTGTTGATTCCTACTTTGCTATCCCTGGAGAGTAGCGACTTATTAGCAAACCGAGGAAATCAATATCTGAATTTGAATTTCTAATCGATACCAATAATTTTCTCGGAGATATCCCTTCATTTTC
>JAJEJH010001481.1:0-25290 GCA_026122585.1 Anacardium occidentale | reverse complement strand
TTTTAAAATTAAAAAAATTTTTAAATATATTTTTAAATTTTATATTAGTATAAATTTATTTTATTAATTTATAAAATTTTAATATTAAAAAGATAAAAATACCCCTATTTATTACTGTATACTATTATTTTTAATATTAAATTTGGTTTGGGAGTTTGGGCTTTTGAAACCTTGGGGGTGGCAGGGGCACCGCCTCAAACTATGGTTGGGATATAGTGCTTTGGCCGAATGATAAATATTTATATGCAGGTCTTTGCGTCTACGTGACATACGAAGGGCATCTTGCGTCCGTGGAAAATGGAGTTAGGATGAAAATCAATTTGGAGCAGCCAAATTAGAAAAAAGGGTTAGTTATTTTGAGTGGATTTGTAATATAATTTTTCCAACAAAATCAGAGATGATTTTATTTTATTTTATTTTTTAATCTTTTTTTTTTTTCTCAAGAACACTGTTTTTGCACTTTAAATTCAATGATGATGCCTTTTTGGTTTGTTAACTTATTCAAAAATCTAATAATATCATGTCATATCACTATAAAATTTCAATTATAAACAGATTTTAACTTTCATATTCAAAGTTTAATCCGATTTAAAATTCAAAGCATGATTATTTGATTTTTGAAATGAAATAACAATAAGTTTAAATTAATTCATTAATAATTATTCAAATGAATTATTATTTAGGTTGAAGTGAAAAGACACTTATACCCCCACTCTTTAATAAATCCATTCATTAAGCTCATTTCCAAGCATAATAGTTTCAAAGTGGAGAATTTCTATTAAACATATGAATTTCCTGACTCCCTTGACCTAAAACTAGAGTCAGATTTGAGTTAAATCAAATACAAATATATATATGTTCGTATATAGATTTGTTCGTTATATTTTAATTCGTATTCACTAAATTTTTTATAATGAAGTTCGGGTTTGTGTTTAGTTCGTATAGTTCAATTCATATTACGTTCGTATTCATATTCATATTCATATTCATCTTCGATTAGTATAGTTCGTATTTTTATTTTATTAAAAATTATAATTAATAAAAATAATTAAAAAATTTTAATTTAAGTTATAGTTCGTGTGTGTGTTTGGTTCATATAGTTTGTGTTCATATTCGTATGAATCAATTTTTAAAATCATAATTGGGGTTTGTGTTCTTATTCGAATTTAAACAATTCGTTTTGAGATTATTCGAGCCAAACTATAAAATGAGTTCGAATATATTCGATTCAAATCTAACCTTACCTAAAACTGTTATAGAAAACTTTGGACAATGACAAAAATCATAGTCTTGAAATTAAAATTTAATATGAATGTGTTGGAATTGGAGTTAAAGACAGGGCACATACAAAGACAGGGAGTATTAACATAACAAAGCCCCTAAAGAAACACTTGTAATTTATTTATGGGAAAGGTGTACCAAAGTTGTAATTATACTAGTATGAAATGAAGTATAAAGTTAGTTAATAATTTACTCATAATTCTAAAAAAATTATCATGGTCAGATATAACTCTTCATGGTCTAAAAATTATTAAACACTAAAATTTTAATAATCCAATGTTTGAGGTGTTATTATTAGTTTAGAAGCATGTCTTGTTTTGTTATAATTGTGATCAACTTTTAAATACATATACTGCCATTCTGGAAGTGAAAGGCCCCATGATGAACCCTAATTAACAATCATGATTCCCCCTCCCTGAGGTGAATTTTAACTTTGGCCTCCAAAACAATAGAATACAATATTGTTCCACCAAATATATATATATATATATATGCTTTGCAATCACAATCAAAGACCCCCTTATATATTTTTTATATTATATACTATTCTCTTCCATATATTTATGATATGACGATGAAAATAATATTTGCATGCACAAATATTTATATAGTACATATAAAAATCCAACTTACATCCTATATATGGTCAATCAATTTGTTGCAGATTCATCACCCTTTACACTCGAAGAAAACACAGACACAGAGACATGGTCTTCTAAACAATATTAACCCAGCACAGAAAAAAACAAGGTAAAGCAGTGGTTAGGTGTGCAGAAATGAGAAGTTGGAAATAATGAAAAGAGTGAGAGAGTTGCTATACATCCATTTTTGTCACGTACCTTTCAACTTGAATAAGAGAATATCCCATTACAAATTTGCTTGGTAACATTTATTACAAGTAGCTAGAGCAAATTGTCTTGGACTTGACTCTCCTGAAACCCTATTCAAAGAAAGAATTAATTAAATCCACGGCAGCTGCCCGGCATTGCTTGGTAATGGTAGCCATCACTTTCTTCACGACACTTTTTAGAACCAAGTACTGTAGTAAGACCATCATCAATTCGCTTTGCCAGCCATCTTGGATCCATCAATATTTATCGTCTTGATCTTCGCTTTTGACTGATTATAATGTTGATGGTCCGACGTCATGCATGAAACATAAAGCCAGTTATCATTTAGGCATATTTGAGGAAGTACAAGATTGTGAATATTAGAACAAAAATAACACTGCATGCATGAAGTGCACAAAATTTCCAGCTGATACAGCTAAATTACGTTTACAGGGGTAATCTATCTATCTATCTATCTATCTATCTATCTATCTATACATAGCTATACGTATGTGTATATATTATATACTTCAGTTTTGTATTTCAACTTGAATGGATGCATGTATGCGTTCGAATTTGAATTCTGGGTCAACTTTTTCATTACCTGTCTGATATGGCAAATGGGCGATTGCCCTGGTTGACCGGGCAAGAACTCCACCGTCTTCAATGTTGATACTGATTTATCAAATACTATTCATTAATTACTGTACCTTTCTTCACAAGAATTTGTTAACTTGCAAACCTCTGGGTTTCTCTCAAAACTATGGGCATTACAAAATCTGTGTGAAATCAATTACGGCGATCCGGCCCAGGCTGCTGCAATTTGAGAAATTGTTTCACAAGAAAACGTGTAAAATTTTACATGTGTAAACCATGTTGGATAAAACCAAGGTTCATTTCATAGCATGCTTTTAAAATCAAAATCAAAATCAAAATCAAAATCTTTTATGTGGCAAATCTCACATAAACAAATATTTTTAGATTACCCTACAATAAAGACAACATTTGCCTCAGCAGGCTAATAAATATTTCAACACCTTTTTGATTGTGGCTTTCTTTTATTAACTTCCATCATCATCAATAGAAAATTATGTTTTGTTTATCCAAACATCTAATTAATCTTTTTCTAACCATTAATGTCCCTGTAAAGCCAGAGAGAGGAAACATCTTTTCCAGCGAAACAGGCAGTGCAGGCCAGCTTGTTGGATGTCAATTCGTAAAATTTCAATCTTATATTATCGTATGCTAACAATTTCTGAATAGGTTATGTTCTTGTTGGTCTGTGACTTGTCCTATACATTATTAATAATATATAAAGAGATTAGGAGAAAGAGAGAAGATGATGATAGTGTAGTGCTTCAATTATTTAGTATAAAATTATATTTATATTTTGTTGGTGTTAAAATACTATTGGTCGGTGAGTTGCCTAAATCCACAAGTTTGCAAAACTAGCGGCGGATTTTAAACAAATTATTTATGTGAAATTTAGTCTGAATCGTCTCATCCCAAATCATCTTATCTCATCTGGTTCATGCATATGCCTTGGTTTTGTTGCAAAATTAAATTGGTCTTACTGAAATGGATTAAAATAACTCTTTCATTGAGATTGAATAGTAAAATATTATAATAATTTATTATTAAGAATTTAATTGCGTGATAAAATACAAAGTTAATGTTGGCAATTAAGTACAGACGAAGACATTAAAACATTAAATTATTCGGGAAAGTAATTTTTCAATTAAAATGTTGTAATGGGAAAACTTATAAAATGAAAATGCTTACTGTAAGATGTAAATAACATGCTTCCAAGATCCTTACATTAAAATTGAAAATGAAGGAAGCATTGACTCGAACCCAGTAAGTCCAAAATGTGGGCTTTTATGGTCAGGGAGTTGATGGGCCACAGAACCGTAATAAAAGGCCTAAAGACGGATCTCTTTCTGCGGTCGCCCACTACCTTTCTCTATGATGTTTTCGAGCTTTTCTCCATGACGCTCCTCTACACCCAAATAAAATTCTACCTCCCTAATTCTTTTGGACAGAGGTTGAAAGTTAACACAACCTTGGTGAGTCCTCGTACTTCTCTTCCTTTTTTTTTTTTTTCATCCCTTTCACACTATATTTTCATACTACATCTTTAAACTAGATGTATTGTAGTATTACGGAAGTTACGAGTATTCTTTTTCCCTTACCTTCTTTTTAAATCTTTTGGATGAAATCTGAACGAGCTTTATAACGTTGAAAGTGAAAAGCACAGATAAATGACAGAAAAACCTCGAAAAGAAAATTCAAGATATATAGAAAATTAAAATGATAGCTTGTATCCAGAAGACTGTAAAACAACTTCTATTCAGAACATAGGGAAATTTGAAATAATAGCTAGGTTTGCTATGAAGCCTGTAATACACGACGCCTGTACTCTCCCAATGCCCAAATGGGGAAAATGTTTCTATATGCAGCGTAAGTGATCATACAATTTCTATTGAACACTCCCATGATCTCCTGCAATAAAAATATTTAGAAAATCCGTCAACTGTCATGAAAATTTATTGACTACTTGATTCTATTAGTACAATAATTGAATATTTTACTCTCTCTGAAACTGATCATAGATTTGTTGTTGGAGCACTTGTTTACGCCATAATCATAATAATATAGACCATTGAATATGCATTAAGATCTAACGAAATTACCTCCTGTGGAAAGTCACCATTCTGCATTTGGGAATTTATCAAATATCTTGCGGCACGATGCAACGGTGTTGGATCTCTATCAGCCTGCTCCAATAATTTTAAAACAAAGTCAAGTCAAAAAAATACGATAACCACAATAAATATAGACGGTTAAAAGAATTAATTCACGAATGAAAGTTTCAAACATCAAAAGAAACTTGACACAGATATATGCAGTGTCAGTAATGTTAACATGACCCAACTTTACCAATTCAGAAGATATTCCCATTTTTATTATTGCTTCCTTGCATTTAAACAAATTTAATATGACAGGCACGCTTAATCCACGAAACATTTTAGGAACTGCAGAAAAAAGTTGATATTATACCTGTCCAGCATCAATAAGAGCCAACATAGCCCATCCAGTATTTACTACATGAGACCTGTCCCCTTCAAGATTCGAATAAACCTGTAGAGAAACCATATGAAAATGTAGACATTAAAACATTTTGCTTATAAATTTGGCAATCTCCAGGCCTCATAAAATTACAGCAGTACATATATTATGACTTCATCTCCACATGCTTTCCCATTTCCAAAGGAAAAGGGAACAATCAGACAATATTTAGGTGCCTTTCATCAGCATTTTGTTAAGAAGGCACTGAGTTGTATGCCCAAAGTAGGGGTAACATAAAGTACTGATACATCAACCCTTTCAGATCTCTGATAGAGGAAATGTATCTAATCCAACCTGGCAAGAAAAAATTGATCACTGATGTAAAAGTTAATAAAGCCAACCAACCTTGTTCTGACATGACAGGTAACTCTCTCCCCAACCACCAGAAGAACACTGTTTGGACAGCAGAAAATCACAAGCTTTGCGGATGCTAGAGGAATTATTGTAACTTCTTCCAGCAGCAACCAAACCTTTCACCCCAAACCATATACCATAGGTGAAGCACACACCCCACGAGCCATACCTATTAACCAATGTAAGATTTTAAAGAGTACTCCAACTGTGAACTACAGATATGATTAGTTGAATCCAAGAGAAAATATAAATCCTTAGTGCTTAAGAAGTTCATAGAAATTATCAAGCAAATCTCAATATTTATATGCTGAGAAGCTACAACATATGGACAGGAATATTTATCGAACTTCCAAATTTTGTTTTTGAGAGGAGATGGCAAACCATGAGCCATCAGATTCTTGAATCTTTTCAATGAACATGGTGGCCTTTCTAATGCAATGATCTATTTCTTCTTGTCGATGCCCAGGATACAATTTTTGAAACGACTTCAAAGCTTGAATTGAAGCTGATGTACATTCCACATAACTACAGAATCACAGTAATTGTTATTAAGCAATATGATGTAAATGAAGAAAAGAATATAGCAGCAGATTTCAACTCAGATTGTTAACATCTTACGGATAATCAATCACGATATCACCAAAAGTTTCTGCTGGATTGATCAACTGCAAGAAAAAAAAAAAACAATAATCATATTACTATGGTCTCAAAATGACTCAATATGGAAATTATTTATGGATCCAATTATTCATTGCAGCAAATTTCAATTAAAGATCCCTGTTACTCCAATCAAGAAAGAATAATCTCAAGTGGCCACGATCTAACTGAGAAAGTTTAACACCAAGACTTTCCTCGTCAGATTTTGACCAAACACCACTTTTATTACCCTTGGAAGTTCAAGGATGGATACATCTTTTAAAAAGCACAATTTTGATACCTATATAGTTGTTTAACTATAACTAAATATTGATATAGTTAGAGTTTACGACTAATAAAATAATTGAGAAAGTAGTAAAATATATTTATGTAAACCTTTATTTAACCATATATTATTAAGTGGGAATAAAATCGAATATGTTTTTAGAAGTGGAAAAAAAAACAAACCACCCTAAGCCAAAAAGTAATAGCCAGTGGATACAAATTAAAGTAGGCTACCTCCAACCAAGGATAAGATCTTGTGAGTTCATATGTTGCAAAACCACCATCTGCATTCTGCAAAGTTACAAAGAAAGCTAGTACATAAATAAAAAAAGAAAAAAATTCTTTGCCTTGTAACAGTTAACTTTGGAGTCAAGACAAATGCTATCATAACTAATTAGCTGACCTAAGTCTATGCAATTGCAGGTAAGAAAATATAGGACTCAGTCACAGAAAACCTTATATGCACTCTCTCCAGTTTCAGTCTCAAAGCATCTCACTCATCTTATTTCTGTCTTCACATGTAACTTTTGTCGAAGATCAGATTTGGCCATAATCCATGGCATTACATATTCATATGTATAGTAGCTAGACTATGTTGATAACAAGTTTCAAGGTGAACATATTTATGCATTTTGTACATCAGACAGACACAAGTTGGATAATGTTATTGAAATTAATAAGTCAAATACCCTAACAAATTTTCAACCAGTTGAAACATACAAACATGCAAGCTTTATGTTACTTCTTTAAAGAAAGGTTAACTTAGATGAGAACTGGTAATATTGGCTAGAATACCAATATATCTAACTAGCTTAGAGCACCAGATTCTGATTTACCTGTAATGAAAGAACAACATTTACCGCATCATACAACCGATTTGTGTCTAATGGTCTGCCAACTATCTCTACAGGTAATTTTGATAGTAAGAGAGCAGCCTGAAAAGGTTAACCAAGAGAGGTTAGAATCAATAAAATATCCACAAGAACTCTTGCATATTGGTTACCCATTACTTTTAGTCCCTCAGCAGTGCAGTCTGAGATGGGCCATCCATGATCTGCAGTTGAGAAGGGCCAAGCACCTTTTGAAATGTGACGATACCAAAAGTCAAGATCTCCAGGACAATCTTCTAAAACCTTCAGAAAATAAAAAAAGAAAAAAGAAAAAAGAAAATGAAAAGAAAAACCAACCAACCACATAATTTGGAGACTTAAAAATATCAAATGCCCAACAGTGCTCCTTAAGAAACAGATTGCAAGCTTCAGATATTCAGAACCTGTGAATTCTTTAGGTACGTATGTGCTTTCTTCAGAGTTGTACCATATTCCTCGATAAGATTGGTAGAAATTATTGCCTGAACAGTAAAAGCAGTGTCCCACACTTGACTTCCATTGTATCCCTGCAAGAATTTTATTAAATATTGGGCATTGGGTAGATAGTCTTTTTGATCTCTGTATTTATCATAGAACCTATAGATCCTCAAAGTAGTTGTGAATCAAGGTTAAAATATATCTTACGGTTATCAGGTAACAACCATATCATAGGTTACTACCTACTCTTCAGTAATCCAAAATTCTAATAGCGGTAGACATATTAAGTCTACCCAATAATAAATAATGGAAGCATGAATCACTTTCTAACCTGCATTTTCATGCCATCTTCAGCAACCCACAGGTAATCATAGATTCTTGGAAGATGCACCTTGAAAGCTTCTGAGTTTGGGTCTTCTACCCAACAGCAAAGCATGTTCAATACCTGCATATTACTAAAAAAACAAAATAAATATAAAATAAAGGATAATCTTAACCCATGATTATCAAGTAAAATAAACAACAGAAAGAATGGGATGAGACGCCAACTAGGTCAACAAAAATAATTATTTAACCCATAATTAAATAGCATGTTTCTGAGAACTACAAAAGGCCTTTAAGGTCAGACTTAATTTTATCACAAAATGACAAGTTGGTAAAACCCACTGTTTGTTAATTTTTCATTCATAAGTCTGGAACATTATCAGATGTTCATTACATTTCTGCATTCCATCTTCAAAGAGAAAAATTCCACAAAAGAAAAGCGATGTTATAAACCTTTGCATTCCCACCTTGTTCACAGGACCTATACAAATGTATCGAGTATTTTCATCTTCATAGTGTATATGCTCAATTGCAGTTTGAAGAGCCTTTTCTCTCAACTTCTTTCCAGGCCAATGCATTAGAATGGGTTCAATGATCTTGTGAAGTGATGCCCACAGTAGATCCTGGACCAGTGGGTGTGGATAGTACAAATCTTCCTTCAAAACAAAGCAATAAATTCGTGTCAACAAGCAAGGTAGAAACCCTTGAAAAATATAATATGCAGACATAACTATTAAGGAAACGACAGAATCACATTTTATCATAAATGAATTTTTTTTAATAGTCTAAGCTCATTTGAGTTTAACACCACAGCAATATCTTCAAAATACCAAATTGCATAATCCATGATAAATCTCACAAACGCTTAAAACATGGTTAGAACAGGTGAAAGCACAAAAGCAACAACTCTACAAGTGTTTCATTTAACTGACAAAGCCTAGACCTTCATTTCAATACTTTTTTAAAAATTTCACACACGTTGAAGAGGAAATAACAAATAATATAACAAAAGTGAAAAGACCATCTATAATTGTTAGAAGCATGCATCTTTAAAACGACTAACATCAATATTACCAACCTTTGCACATAGGTTACGTGCTTGATTCCAATCTATTTCATGATATGGGACAGTGTAGAGCTCCTTTCGAAGAGATAAAACAGTGGGAGTGATTGGACCAACAAACCTCTTTCCATACAAGTAAGACATAGGCAAATAGACCATGCGGCAGTGGCACCACATCCTTCCTGCACCATCATGTAATAAAAGCTTTTAAACACAGCAACAAGGGAGAAATAATCCGCAAGCAATAATCATCTTAACTAACTGCTTCAAAGGTACACACACACACACACACACACACAAAGTGTAACAACCTGGGTGGAAAGGGAGCATGTAAGGAAGAAGCCATATTTCAGGGAGCAGGGACACACACACACACACGTACACACAGACAAAGTGTAACAACCTGGGTGGAAAGGGAGCGTATAAGGAAGAAGCCATATTTCAGGGGGCAGGGGATTATTGCCAGACCATTCAAATGCTCCAAGCACCTATTTTCATCATGCAATACAACAATAATCAAAACAGAGTACCCAACAGAAGATGAAAATTCCAAATTCATGATTAAAAAAAACAAGGTCAAGGGTCAATACGAAACTGAGAGCCACATTTTCCCCCATGATGTTATTGCAGTTGCACCACCATGATTCAGAATCCAGTTGCGCCCTCTCTCCATCGCTCCTTCCCCATCATTAGCTCCTTCTCCAAGCAACCTCAGAGTAACATAATTCAGAACTGTACCAAACATGGTGCTCGGACCCTCTATGTGTAAACCCCACCCACCATCTTTGTTCTGCAATTGAAAATCAATACATCTTAGAAAGGCACTTTCCCCATGCACAAGTACCAAAACTCATACCAAAGCATCAAAAGTCAACAATATAAAGGAAAAAGATGCATGAGAAATATTGCAACCTACAAGAGTTGAAAAGCATTCTTGCCTGATGATTGTAGAGATAACGGCGCATCTCCTTTTTATGTTCTTCAGATAAAACAGCATTCAATGCTCCAGTTATAGACAGAGTAATTACCTGATGAATATGAACAAAGTGAAACAGGACTTAAGTTTTTTATTTTTTCAGTTCAAAAACCAAGATATAAACACAGAAATGAAAGTAACAGGCTTCCACATGCAGACTACTCTAACACCCCTCACATTTATAGAGGAGAACACAATTTTGAAGTAACATAGTCCACCTGCCATAAGATAATATCCAAAAATTTTAAAAGATGGCTTTTTTTTTTGGGTAATTAAAAAATTTATAAAACCAAAAACAACAGGCGAGCCTGGAACAACCTAAGCGCCACAAGGAATCCTCCCCGCAAATAAAAACACCGCACGAAAGGAAATAACTCGGCTCCAACCCAATCTCTTGAGAGTCTATCCAAACTTCTACGAAGATAGAACTCAAGAAGACAGAATGAAGCCAGATACCAAAAGAATCTAGCCAAACCCAAGCTTTTGTACCAACTATTACATTTAAAAATGATGCACAAAGCTAAGCCCAAACAAATTACAATTTACAAAAACAATAGTCTTTGTCAAGTAAAGTCTTCAACAAGTTAAGAAGAGAATTGGCATATGGCTCAAGTAAACCAAAACCAACAAGAAGGACCAAGCCAAGACCAGCGAGAAGTGGCGACAGAAGTTGCAGCACAACAATATGAGCACTTACCAAACCAGGCATAAGAAACATTGGACCTCCATAATCACCCGGCCAATGCCCATCATGGGCCTGCAGAGTTGAATGGTAAGTTAGAGCTCTTCTTAACGCATTTGTCACTGTCTCTTCAGTAACATCTTCTTCATCTTTCACTTTGACTTGCGGTAAAATTGCACTAAGTGGATTCTCCTTGGCAAACTACAATACGGGAAGATAGAGAAAGATTGATTTAAATCTCAACAACTTCATACATCAGGCACAACTACAAATACTAGAAGAAGATCGCATCATATGGCACACAGGAGGCGGAGTTGATAATAAAATGATGATAATTAGTAGGTCGTTTATCTCTCAGAAAGCTACTTCTTAAGTCAGAAGAGAAAACAAAAATTTTGAACTAACTTCCATCCAACAATTAATGCAGCATGCAGCATGCAGAAGCATTTATATCCAATTTTGAGCATAAAAAAAGGGATTTCGTATATGTCAAAACCACAAAATAATAAGGGGAAAAGGAGGAAAAAAAGAAAAAAAAGGCTGAAATTGTGCTCATCATTCCCTGATTGGTTTGATCCCTTACATGATATGTTTAATTCTTATTCTAGCCTCAGTAGCGCTGTGGTTAACAAGAAAGTAGAAATTGTTGAGAGTCATGCAACAATGTCTTCAACTGTATGTTGATCGAACTAGAACTTATTTCGTTTATCTAAGTAAGCCATAGGAACTTGCATATATATATGTGCAAACCAATAAATCTCCCAACCCCTTCCTGATTAATACTGGATCCGAGGAATCAATCACCAAACCAACAAGCTTGGCACTCAACTAACCCCTCATTGTTAACTAACCAAAATTCCATTGGCACTTTCTTTCTCTTTATTGGTCACTTATCAATGCAACTAAATTACTTGTTAAAATAAGATTCTAAGTGTACTGCATTCTTCCCCTCTTTTATATAAATTCACGAGATCCATGGTGGCAATTAAGAGTTAAACAAGAGTAAAAAAGTGCTTAAAAGTTGAATATGCCGTGTCACCACTCCATAAATAAAGACTAAACTATAGTACATGAGCATTCAGCCATTCACTTTTCAAATTCTAAAGACATTTATTCGCAACATAGTATTACTAATACAACAAATAACGGGGTCCATTCCATTTACTTGGTTCAAACAATTTGCACAGACCAAATACCTCGCAAATAATTCAAACAGATTAAATAGATTTCAGAAGAGTTAATAGTTTTCGGTACGCATCGTTTTGGCAGCGAAAATGTTTGATACCTGAATACGCATGAGAAGATCTGAACTATGCTTCTTCTCAAAACGATGGTCCCAAAAATGCTGTCGTACCGTTTCGATCTCCGCCAATTCTTCCGGCGATCCAACCTTTGGATCGAACTCCCAAATTTGTCTTCCAACATGATCGTTCGTAGTTCTCAGCCATGCACTCCCACCCTCAGCAATCTTCAGCTTCCACATCTTCTACTATCTTAGAAAAAAAAAAATGAATCATTATACGTAAACGTACACACGAAGTTATTGAGTGACGAATACGCTAAAAGTTCACACGTTTTCTTTATCCACTAACGGCATTGAGTTAGAGAAAGAAGGTGATTTACCTGACTTCCGGAGAGAGTGAAGATTTGGCTTTCTTTCTGTATAAATTGATCCGGGGAGAGAAGGAAAATTTGTGTGAAGTGAAAAATAAAGAATGAAACCTGACCTCACGCCACACGTGAGCCACCTTGGCCACAGGCTGCAACGCCTTTCTATTTCTTGACCTATATAGTTAGGCCAAAGGACTATTTCCCACCCATAGTTTGAGGCACCGGCAAAGTCCCACCCGCAAGTTTTAAAAACCTGGTCTCCCACCCTTGGACCAAAATTCAAACTTATTTTATAATATTTCAAATGAAATGACCAAAATGTCATTTAATAAATAAAAATTTAAAATAAAATTATAAAATAATTTTTAAATATAAAAAAAATTTTTAGAATATATTAAAAATTTTAAAAATAAAAATTATTAAAAATTAAAAAAATTTTAAAATTTTGGTGGTTGAATCGCTACGCTCGGGCATGCCGGGCGGCGGGCGTTGCTGATACGCACTGCGTGGCCTGAGACGGGCCACTGCCTGCGGGGAGCGATCGGCCTCTGGCTGGGGTGAGGCGCTGACCGGCCGCCCAGAGGAGGGAGGCTGACCGCCTCCTCCCCCGACAAACGTGGCCGAAAACGGTCGCTGGGACCAATATCGGTCCTCTTCGACCGTTTTCGATGGCCAGATCTGGCGGAGGCGACCGATCTAGCCGCCTCCACCCAACGGGGAGGCCCGATATGGCCTCCCCTGGAACAAGGTGGCCGGAGACAGCCACCTGGTGTGGCTATCAACGGCCACCGCCGCCGGCATCGGCGGTTGTGGCTAGTTTATTTTTTTTAAATTTTTAAAAATTTTCTAAATTTTTTAAATTTATATAAAATTTATTTTATTATTTTATAAAATTTTAATCATAAAAGGACAAAATTACCCCTAAAATGTTACTGTTTAGTATTTTGTTTAATATTAAATTTTTTCGATGGGTGGGAGATCGAATTTTTAAAAACTTTGCGGGTGAGACTTTGTCCCCGCCTCAAAGGGACATAGTCCTTTGGCCATATAGTTATTAGCTGTAGCAAATAGCAGCCACTTGCAACAACTGAACCACCGAATTGAATATGGAACGGCCAAAAGAGTTATTTCCGCCAAGGTTTCCCTAAACGATAAAATTTCGTACTTAAATTTTCAAAAACATTAAACATTCATAAATTAATTTTTATAAAATAATTAAAATATTTTAAATAAAAAATAAATAACATTGAAATCAATTTTATTAAAAATTAAAGAAAAAGAATCATTATTGCAAATGATGGTGACATATTTTAAAAATTTCTTTTAATTTTTATTATTATATTAATACTAGTTTTTATAAGTATTTTTTAAAAAATTTTTTTATTAAAAAATAAAACTATTATTTTAATTATTATCATTTAGCAATTTATTATTAAATTTAATAATATTTAACATTGTAAACATTTATGAATAAAACTTTATTAGTTAGAGAAACTTGGGATGAAATTAAGTCTTTTGGCCATATTGAATTGTCATGTAATGGTACGTGTCATTTAATTTATGCTCTTTTTTTATTTTTATTTTTTTTTCATTTTCTTACCCCGCAAAATATTACTCTATGTTTTTCTTTTCCTCAAAAATCTTTGAATAAATTTAATATAAAATATAATAATTGGCCAGAGTGTTGATCTTATCGCTTGCTGAAATGGCGCCGGTCAGGTCAGAATAACATTTCTATATGTTGGTTTAGAAAGATTTTTTTCCCGAGGAAATCACATTCTCCTACCTAGATTTAGTCTTAAAATCTTTTCTATATAAATATATCATTTTACCAAAAATCATACTTTATTTTTTAAAAAATAATAATTTTAACATCTAAAAAAAAATCCCTTTTACCGATCTGAAAGTAATGTTTTATAAGTTTAAAAATTTGTAATTAAATGCTTAAAATTTTTTTAAATTTTTATTTTTGTTATTATAAACTCATTATCGACATAATTTCATCGTTGTCATGAGTTTATTATTATTACAATCTCTCTTCTACGATGTGATATTTTAGCAATGATGAATCTAATTGATTGAGTTATCGACAAAATCATTTCATTGGTAATTCGATAAAATTGAGTCATCAATGCTGTAACATCCCAGATCGGGGTCAGATTGAGATTTTTGTGAATTCTAGGATTGTGTATGTTTTGGGGTGAAATAGAGGTTTTTAGAGAGTTTGAGGGCTTGTGCATGGATCCGCTTGAGTGGATTTGCATGCGAGCGCGGGAAAATGGTATTTTTGTAAATTTTTCCTGCCATGTACGCCCGTACATGAGAGATGTACGCCCGTACATGAGATAAGTTTCAGCCGCTTTGGTTTTAAGTCGCGCTTATCCGCTTCCAAACCCATTTTTACCCAAAGTCTTCCTTTCAATTTCAGAGAACATCAACCCTAGGAGGGAAGAGCAGCTTCCAGGACCTTCCAATCAAGCTTGAGCTAGAGATCTTCTTGAGAGAGAAAGCATGTCAAAAGGTAGGTGCTTCCTTCCTCTTTCCCTTGTGTTTTGATTCGGTTTGATGCTTGCTTTATGCATGAGATGTGTTTCCAGCATGCTTGTGATGTTCTCCTTGCATGTTGATGATGATTTGAGATGATTATGTTGATGATTGATGCTTATATGCATGTGATGAGTGAGAATATATGTTCATATATGTTTTGAGATTGGGTTGGATGATTTGCTTGAGATTTGAAGTTGTTGGAAGTTTAATTGTGCTTATTTGAAGTGTTGTGCATGTGATTTATGCTTGATTTGAGTTTGGGTTGAGATTTGGCCGGAATCGAATTGATTCCCGACGGTCATGGAGGTGCAGAGCAGGATGTACGCCCGTACACCCGCAGTGTACGCCCGTACATCATGCCTTTTCTTCAGCATATACGGCCGTACATGGCTCATGTACGCCTGTACATCAAGAGAAAATGAGAATTTTTTCAGAAATCACAGAATCGCGCACGACCCCATGCACGACTTGCTCACGGTCCCGTGCACATTCATGTACGCCCGTACACATGATACGTACGCCCGTACGTCAAGCAGAAAAGAGAAAATTAAGTTTTAAATGAAAAATATGCACAGTAAACCCTATCCAAGTGATAGAAAACAGTAAATTGAGCTCAAATAAGATACATGATGCATCATATGCATATGCATAGCATGGCATGTCATCCAGTGTTTTCAGATACGGATCCGATGATCTGAATTCATGTTTTCAGTTGTAAAACACAGTTTTCAGAGGTGAATACGAGGGGGCACTTGTGAGTTTCAGCACCCGTGTCACCAGGAGTTATATACTCATTACTAGCCCTATGTATTGGCATGTGCCGGGTTACTCAGCTAGTAGTTTAGGTTTC
Source organism: Anacardium occidentale (assembly GCA_026122585.1). Classification (NCBI taxonomy): domain Eukaryota; kingdom Viridiplantae; phylum Streptophyta; class Magnoliopsida; order Sapindales; family Anacardiaceae; genus Anacardium; species Anacardium occidentale. The sequence continues at coordinate 9,415 of JAJEJH010001481.1, read as the reverse complement.
CTGGTCCGAGGATCAGATGAGTTATAGCGCGAGGCGTTCAGTTCAATTCAGTTTCCAGGCCCAAGCCTGATGGCATCACGTGGGCCATACAGTTTGTGGCACGTGTTTGCAGAGGAAACTCACATGGCCAAGGTGCCGAATCCCTGTATTTCATTAGTCTGCGCAGCACAGTTTTCAGCATAGCATGTACCTCAGGGTACACAGTTTTCAGTATAGCTTTCAGATAAAGCTTTTTATGATTTTCAGATATGGGATCCAAGGATCCAACAGCAGTTTTTATGAACAGTTTTCAGAAAACTATTTTCAGTATACAGGCCCAAGCCTAGTTATGATTTCAGCATGTTATCATATCATGTCATGATTATATGACACAGTGCATATCATTCAGAGAATGATAAGACAGTAAGAAACTGTAAATGATCAGAATATGAAACAGCGTGTATATGACACGAACAGTTGAACATCAGAACATGATAAGCTACGTTTTGACACGTGATTTCCAGAAATTAGTAACAGTAACAGATAAGAACAGTTCAGCTTATGCTTTCAGTCTGAGTTCAGTGCGTCAAGTTTGACCCGTTCGGACTACTCTTCACTCTAGGTTGTTTACGTATACGCATATACGTATTTTACGATCCGGTATGAGGTAGTATCCGACCCGTGAAGATGACACCGTCAGAGTGGTTTTCAGTTGAGTCTGTTCTGTTGTGTTGTGGTGGAATCATTCGAGAAGGGTTGGTTAAGGGTCTGAGGATATGAAGTGCTTACTGGGTGATTTTATCACTCACTCCCTACTTCCCTTTCTTTTGCAGGTGAGTTTTGGGAGCTGAGAGGCGGAGTCTGCTGCTATCTGGGATCCAGTTTATTCCAGTTTTTTGTATGCACACGTATATGTTTTTCCGCGAATATTTTAATATATGCAAGTTTTAATTGGGCATGTATATATGTATGTATACAATGTACCATAGGTATTTCCGCTGCGATATTTTAGTTCAGTTAAGCATTTCGGTCGGGTATTATTGACCATATTTTCTTTATTTATGTATTATTATTTTATTAAGCAGTGAACAGTAATACCCTTCTGGGATGTCTTACAAATGCTATGTTGAGAGAGACTGGGAGGCCAATAACATGTAGAGGGGAAAAAATTGGTGATAACAAAAAGAGAGTGAATTGAGGGATTGCGTGTTGGGAACAGGTTGTTAGAGAAAATGAGTGATGGGATCCGATCAACAAATCAAGGAAAAAGAGGGTGTGATGAAAACAAAACTAAATAAATGCAAATTGAATATTAAAGGTTTTTTTAATTAGTTTACGATGATGATATGATAATTTTAAAAACTAAAGTAGTTATGAAAAATATATTTATTTAACTTTTTAATATTATGTTAAAGTATTTTTTGTTAATAAAATATAACTTTAGATTAAAAAAATATATATTAATAGCATTAAGGGGTAGATAAATGTTTTTAAGTCAAACCAAATGGAGCCACTATCACTGTCACATGTAAATTATATAAATATTTTTTCTCTTTAATTTAAAACTATATAAAAAATATTGTAATAGTTTTAATAATTTATGAATAAAATTATTTTTACATAATTTTGTCTTGTTTGATTAGAGGTTAATTTATTTTATTTTAAAATCATTTGATTTTATATTATTTAAATACATAAAATATATAAATAAAATTATTCATAATTGATTTTTCATTATAAAATTGGTAAAATAAACAAATGTTGTAAATAAACTTGTTGGCATTACACACGTGTCTCATGCAGGAAGACAAAATGTGGGAGACAGAAGAAAGATTCTCCTTCTAATGTTTATTGTGTTATTTTATTTTTTGGCATAAAATATGAAAACAATCTTCTTTAAAAGCTGTATTTAAATTTTAAAAAATTGGGTAGACGACGTTATATTCGAGATATAAGGACATTTTAGATATAGCAGATTTATGCCAACTTTCAATGTCTCTTGAAAAACGAATGGATTTGGCTGTCTATGTTTAGATCCTAAATATCAGCATAAGCCCATTGAGGCCCAGAATTCATGGAAGCTAGTAAAACTTTAGTCCCTCGAAAATAACGAAAACATTCACAAATGTGTCACATCGACATGTCTCACATAATCAACGTCGGGGGTGCACCTTCAACATTGCAATTGGAGCTGTATGCATTCCAGCTCATGCTTGAGCGGCTAAGCCCCATTGTAATTAAACGAATATTATGTTGCCAACATGTCAGTAAGGGAAATCTATAGGCAGAAGTTAAGCGTGTTATAGTTGTAATAGATAAAAATAAAACAAAGGCCAAATCATTATTCCCGCCCGAGGTTTGGCTTAATTACAAATGATTAAATGATAATCTATAGTCTTAATTTTATGTGATTTAGTCAAATAAGGTTATTTGTGACAAACTCTAATTGTTGAATTTTGGAGTTTCGTTAAATCGAAGGATTTTATGTAAATTAAGTTGAATTTTTATTGATATATATAGAATACCTAATGGGGGGTTTTTTTTCTAACCCTATTAATGTTGATTGATTAAATTCCTAATTTGTATTGAACTAGGATTTTGATTTGGAGTACATTGAAACATCTTGGTGGTTGGTGGGAAGTCTTCAATAGGTTGAGGGCGAGCCTCCTCTTGTACTTGATTGCATGAAAAACTTATGAATTCAATTTTGTGTAGCATTGACATTGTAGTGCGTCTAAACAATTAGTATTATTTTTCGGTGCTCTTAATGATTAAAATAGATTAGAATTGATTTATAAAAATTCGTTTATGAAATATGTATTCAAGAGAATGTCTACTTGAATAGAGTAAAAAAGATGTCCAGAATTCGTATCTACATCGTGATATGATTTTTAAATTGTTATGACGTGACACAATTTCAGAACTTATACTGTAACATAAGATTTATTCTATCACAACATAAAAACAAGAGAAAATTTGAAAAATTACGTAAATTTCATAATCGATGTATAATTATTTTGTTGTAGTACATCAGCAAAAAGAAATTTAAAATGTCAGAAGTTTTATGTTGCAACATTGAAAAACTGTCACCACAATACAATGTCAACCTAACATGAATAAAAAGTTCATATCGTGGCATGAAAAAGAAAATGTTGTCCTGCATAGTTTTTCAACCTATTTTAGGACTTTTATTCAAAACCGAAGGAAATAGCAGCATACTTGAAATTTACGACTAAAGAATAGTCATAGTCATGAGAGAGTAGATACAAGCTTCTCACCAATATGAAGACACCTAAAAAGAGACTTTTTGGGAACTCCAAAATTAAAAAAGGTGGCAATGAAAGTTGAAAACTTTTAATAAAAGAAAATTCATATAAACATGAATCATAAATCAGTTGACTTCACAAAAAGAAAAATGTAATGGTTCATGTTTTCATTACATTATAATATCATAAATAACAATATCCAAAATAATAATAAAAAAAGAAAGACATATCATCTTTAAAGAAATGAAGTACAATCAGAACCTACAAAAATAAATACAAGATATATACAACAAGATTTTGGATCTCACAATATGAATATGTATATATACTCTGTGTGTTCTAGGATTTGATTTCTAATTCTAAAAACTGATCAGTTTTGATTTTGATTATTAAAATTTTCATAAAACACCTGAACCTATTTACCTTTAATTGAAATTACTGATTTAAGTTAAATTAAATTAAATTAAAAAAGTAAAAGATGTAATTTTAAATTTTATTCGTGTTAAGACATTTCATAAAAATTAGTTAAGATGTAACTCATCCTCATTTGATGTAAGTATATGCTAGAGATAAAATCAAAATATGATATATCTTAAAGTTTTATAAACGTGTTTTAACATATGAGAGCATATGAATAGTTTTATGTATGCTCCTTGCCCAAGGGAATGAAAATCCCAAATATTACATGGTTACAATTTAAAAGTTTAAAAAAAGTCAATAAACATCTATTTCACACATGTTTAAGCCACAATTATTATAACGAAAATTTGTTGAGTCTTCACATTTCAAAAAATAATTATAAATAAGAAAAACCAATATAATTGTATATATGTAACGTAAGATCCATAATTTAATATTTTTATCAAATATAACTAAGTTACCAAATTTATATGTCAGTTTAGTCTAACCAAGACTAAACAAAAGTTTAAAGGTCAAAATTTAAAGTTTTCAATTCATATATAACATTTAAATGTATAAGTCTCATTTTGCCCTATCTAAATTATGAAAAGCTTAAGAAAGATATGCACCTACCCAATTGACCATATATCTAAATCATTTAAATGTGTAAGTTTTATTTTACCCTGCCTAAGTTAAAAAAAGCTTAAGAAAAATGTACAAAAAAGATATGCACCTACCCAATTGACCATATATCTAAATTATACTTTTAAGTTTTGAAGCCTAATGTCATTATAATTTTATTTTATAACATAGAGATCCTCTTTCAACATATGGGTGAGCACTATCAACCATAATAACCTGTATTTGAGGTAATTAAACCGTTCAAACTGTGAAAGACTTAACTGATAAGCAAAAGATGAACATTTATTTTTCCGTTGAACAGTTAGATAAAACTTATCAATTGAATAGTATAAAGAGGACCCCATCACCGAACAACTTTCAGGGAGCGACCAGAAATAGGAAATTCTTAGTGTGGACCAACTAATTTAAGTTATGTTAGTGTACAATACTTTAAGGGTAATATTGTAAATGTACAATACACTCGGATTTAGGGGTTATGAAATTGTTAATTCTTTGTTACTTAAGTTTTATTTTCTAAGAGGAAATGCATACATGCCATTATAATCTTTGTTACTCGTTATTTAGAGAAAAAAAAAAGATTAAACTCATCTATTATTCCAATAAAATATAGAAATTCGGTACAGGGTGAATGAGTGTATTTGAGTGGATATGCAGTTGATTTAATTCACTAATTTATAATTTATTTTTAAATCTATATTTTATATATATGATGATTTAATTTTTAAAAAGAATTTATTAATAAATATCTAAAATCTTTTAAAAGTTTTAACTACAAAGTTGCTGTAGCATCCCAGTTTTAGAAAAGCCCTTAGGGATAGAGTTTTGGGGTTAGAAATAGAATTCAGGAATAGATTGGGAGTTTATCAGAATTCAGGGGTGAGTTGGTAATTTTCCAGAGCAGTGTGGCCTTCGTATGATGCCTTCAGGGAGGTTTTAATCATGCGAAGCGCGGGAAATGGATTTCATCCATTTTCCCAGGCGCACTCCCGTGCGCTAGGCCTGCACGCCCGTGCAGGTGGGATTAAAGAAAGAGAGGGACGGGAGATTTTCATTTTCTCACCCATTTCAGCCAGCTTTCTTCTCCTTTTTAGCAGCTTCCAGCCCTAGGAGAGAAGTCCAGCTTCCAGTAGCTCCCAATCCAGCCAGAGATCAGAGAGAATAGCTTGAGTTTAAGCTTCCAGCAGCCATGTCGAGAGGTAAGTGTTTCTTACTCTCTCCTTCAGTTTTCTAGCTTGTTTGATGTGGATGGAAATGTGAGTTTCCATTCCTAGCTTGAGATGCTATGCTTGTATGTATGTATGATGATGAGATGATGATTATATGTTGATTGCCATGCTTATTTTTCCACCCAGAACCATGCATGCTTTGCTGTGTGTGTGTAGTGTGAGAAAACTTGATGTGTTAATGGTGGAATCAGTAGCAATGGATGGATGTTGAAATTGATGATTGATGTGTGTATATTGAAGTGCCATTTATGCATATTTCCAGTTAATTTCAGTTTGGATGAGGTTTGGGATGGTTTCCAGCGCGTTTCAGATGAGCCATGTCTGAGCAGAGCAAGACACACGACCGTGTGCCCGCAGGTGCACGCCCGTGTGCCCTTGTTTCTGCAAGGACACGGCCGTGTGCACGAAGTGCACACGGGCAGGAAACGCAGGTACACGACCGTGTGTCCTGAGGGACACGGCCGTGTGTCCCATTTATTGCATGAAATGGCCAGAATTCCAGAAGCACACACGCCCAAACGCACGACCAGCACACGGTCCCGTGTGCTGGGGCACACGCCCGTGTGCCTTTGCCTGCACGGCCGTGTGTGTGTGCTACACGACCGTGTGCTTTCCTTGCACGGCCGTGTGTCAGCCAGTTTCTTCCAGAAATCCAGAAATTGATTTATTAAAGGTTTGGTAATCCATCCAAAGGCAATCAGACATCAGATAATTCAGAATTCAGTTAAGAATAGAAGCATATGCATTCAGAGCATAGCATATAGTCTGAATGAGGATCCAGGGATCTGAATTCAGTAGTTTTCAGCAGTCGGAATCCAATCTATGGGTTTCAGTTTTGGGGTGAACTCGAGGGGGCATCTGTGGGACCCAGCTTTCTGACACCAGTCAGTCAGCTCAGCAGTATATCAGCAGATCAGTTTCAGTTTTCTAGCCAGTAGCTAGAATGTTCAGCCCACTTGGCCAGGATGCCGAATCCCTGTGTTTATCAGCCTGATCAGCACAGCAGGTACCTTCGGGTACATTCAGTTAAATGCTCAGATACATGCATCATCAGTCATTTTCAGATTCCAGCTCAGCATGTCATTTCATATATTCATATTGACATGCATTAATCAGAAATCAGTAACCAGATAACAGCAGTAATCAGATAAATCAGATTCAGTGCCAGCAAGCGATTAGATGCATGAATAGGGCCGATCAGGTATGCATGCCCTTGTTTGCTGCTTGCGTGGGTTGAGGGAAGTAAGGAATGCTTACTGGGTGATCTTTATCACTCATCCCTTTCCTTCTTCCTTCTTTTTCAGGTCAGTTTGCTGCTGGCGAGGAGCGGGTGGATTGAGGCTGGCAAGGAGGACCCCACACACACTCTCCAGTTTGTATTTTATTTTCAGTTGGACCTGTGAGGTCTTGTACTTGTATGTTTTGTAAATGTATATGTACTCAGATGTAAAACAGTTGTACAGAGCAGTTATATATATATAGTAAAGCCAGTTGGGCTCATTGTATATTTCAGTTTAAGCTTCCGCTTGCAGTGTGAATTAGATCAGCAGTAGTATTGCTTTGTCGTAGGATTCCCGTCTCGGGTACCCAAGTTCCAGTTTATTGAATAAAAGATCAGTTTCTTTCAGCAGCAGGGGTACTCGGGGCGGCGGGTCCTACAGTTGCTCCTTTAAAATTTATCATATTTATTTTTATACATTTTTAAAATATTATTATAAATTAAATAATTTATAAATAAACGTCTTATTAACTTTTTTTTAAAGATATAATTGTAATTTTTTTAACCATCTAGACAATTTGTTAAAATTATAAAAGTTTAAAAACATGTTAACTTTTTTGAGATTTTTAAAAATCCTTGAAAATTTTCTTAACACCCTAATATTTTCAATTATTATAATTAATCTTAAATATGCAATCATGCTTTATTAAAATTTGTATTTATTATTCCACTAATACAATTACTATTATCATTACAAGTTAAATAGGCTTTCAAGTAATTTAAAAATTTTAAAGACTTATTTTTAGTTTTTGTTATTTTGAATTGTAAAATTGTAAAAATAAAATTATTGAAATAAAAAATAATTTTAAATTTTTACCACTGTAATTTTTTTTTTGTTGACTCAACTTGTTATTTTAGAAAAAAAAATATTATTTGTACAGAAATAGAAAACAAATTTTAGGCCACATCCGGGCGGCGAAATATAATTGGCCAAGGACCGTTTCCCACCCATAGTTTGATGGTTATCCAAAATCCCACGTTCAAGAATTGTAAAAGCCAAAATCCCACCCTTTGACAAAATTTCAACCAAATTTCCTATTTTTTTGATAAAATGACTAAAATACATTTTTAAAAAAGAAAATTTATAATAAAATTATAAAATAATTTTTAAATATAAAATTTTTTAAAAAATATTTAAAAAATAAAAAAATGAAAGCAATCACTATCGGTGGCAGTAGCTGTGTCGGTGTCGTTTTCGGTTACTTAATTTTATGAAAGGCCAGATCTAGTCTTCCTATTCGGTGGAGGCAGTAAGTAGTTGATCTAGCCTCCTCTGTCAGAAACAATGGTTAGAAACGATCGGTGAAACCAAAATTAGTTATTTTTAGTCATTTCAGACTGTTTTTTCTGACAAAAGTGATCAAATTTGACTGCCTCCACCAAAACAGGAGACGGTCAGATCTGGTTGTCACCATTAAACGAGGAGGTATGATTCTATTATCTATGACCATCGTCACTGACACTGATAGTGATGACTACTTTTATTTTTAAAATTTTTAATATATTTTTTAATTTTTAAAGATTTTTTAAAATTTTTATTATTTTATAAAAATTTTAGTCTTAAAATATCAAAAATACGTTTAATTTATTACTATTTATAATTATATTTAAGGTTAAACTTGATTAATAAATGAAATTTTAGGTTTTAACGTTATTGAAGATGAGATTTTGGACCAGCATAAAACTATGGGCCGGAATAAGTTCTCTGGCCAATATAATTTGCTCTTTTTCTTTTTGCCAAAGGACTATTTCCCACCCATAGTTTAAGACGCACCCTCCAAGTTTCAAAAGCCTTGTCTCCCACCCCTGAAAATATTTCTTATAATTTTTATACTTAAATGACTAAAATACCCTTCTAAAAAATAAATATTTATAATAAAATTATAAAATAATTTTAAAATATAAATATTTTAAAAAAATATTTAAAATTTTAAAAAAATTTTAAAAAATTTTAAGCAGCTATCGCTGCCAGTGCCGCAACGGTGACCACCACTAAAGGGGTCAGGTGGCCTTTTTCGACCATCTGGTTTCAGAGGAGGTCAGATCTGATCGCCTCCGCTAATAATAAAGGCCAAAAACGGTTGCTGGGACCAAGGCCAACCATTTCTGACCGTTTCTGACAACGCGGTCAGATTTAGCCTCCTCTACCGAACGAAGAGGCCAGATCTAGCCTCTCGGCCACTTGGCTCCGTTAGCGACGACTATTTCAAAATTTTTAAAATTTTTTAATACAGATTTTAATTTTTTAAAATTTTTAATTTTTTATAAAATTTATTTTATTTTTTATAAAATTTTAATCCTAAAATGATAATATTATCCCTAAGTGTTACTGTTTTTTATTTTATTTAATATTAAATTATTTCCATAAGTGAGAGACTAAACTTTTGAAATTTAGAAGGTAGGTCTTTGCCCCGCCTCAAACTATGGGTGGGAAATAGTTCTTTGGCCAAAGGACAATTTCCCACCCAGGCGGGGACAAAGTCCCACCCGCCTAAGTTTAAAAGCCGTTTTTCCCACCCTAGTCTATTTTTTTATTATTTTTCAACTGAAATGACTAAACTACCCTTTTAAAAATAAAAATTTGCCAATGAATAAAATAATTTTTAAATGTAACAAATTTTAAA
>JAJEJH010001480.1:0-25307 GCA_026122585.1 Anacardium occidentale | reverse complement strand
GATTGCAATTATGAGAAAATTTCTTTATCAACTTCAATAAGAGATTCAACATTCATCTGGTTTTATTCTTATTTTTTTCATTATGCTTATAATTTGCTTGAATCTTATTGCTTATTTGTTTTTAATGATGAACTAAATAATTTTTGATAAGATTACGGCTGGCTAATTCATGAATATGTAGGGTTTTTCGATTATAATTTACGAACAATGTATTTCATGTGAGTTTGCATTCTGAACTTAATACATATTGAAACTTGGCCAATTTTAATAGGATTTTTGTTGTGTAATTGAGACCGAGAGGTGATATTACATAAAAGCAACGAGAATACGAACCGTGGATTAATTAAATATAGAGATATATTTGATAATACATGCAATAGTCATAGGCACAATAGGCTTGTGCCGAAAGCTAGTGGATTCCATAGAACTTAATGCATTTTCATCTGATTTAACCTAGATAGAGATATTTAGGTTATTAGATTGTTGAATAGGATTAATATTGCTTGAGAAAGAATGTTGATCAATTTAGGGAATTTCGTTGTCACATGAATAACATAAGATATATATATATACATACGAAAAACCAACATTGTAGTCAATTAGTGAACCCGAAATCTTAGCATTTTCTCACATATTGTTATTCGATTTACCCAGGCATGTTTCTTAATTGCTTAGTTTTATTTTTATTTTATTTTTCATAATTATTTTAGACTCGAATTCGATAGTTTAGATAAAATTAAGAGTGGTGCCGTCTTGGTACTTGCTTACACGATCCCGTGGATACGACACCCTGAATACTTCCCGTATTACTTTGAACTAGTACACTTGCTAGGAAGTTAGGGTTTAAACTTTTAACACATCATATGTTTTAAATGTTTACCCTTGTGTTGTGTTGTTTTAGATAGAAGAGTACATGCCTCTTTACCCCTAATTATAGAGGAAGAGAGTAGTGGTTCGATTAGGCCTATGAGTACTAGTGATTCTAAGAGGTCTCGACACTTTAGAGTATCTCTTCGACCTGAGGATGTGAGACACATTTTTAGAGAGATAATCAGAGAGGGTTTTCAGCCGGCAACCAAAGTTGAGGGTTTTGAGCCAAAGAGACAAAGAGACCATCAGGGGAAGGTTAAAGGTTAGTATGGACATAGAGATCAAGGTATGTCAGAGACTATCAAAGAGCCCTATCAAATGCCAAAGTTTGGTCGTTAGATAGATATAAGTTCAAGGATAGATACTATTGGTACAAGTGGTTCAAATAGGTTACATCTGATATACAGTTTACCCGATGCTCATCAACCTTCTAAGTTCAGTAGTTCTAGAGATCCAGCTATGGCTGAGGAGTGGATAGAGTCAGTAAAAAGTGTGATTGATTTGTTTATGATAACCGACAAAGAGAGGATTTGATATGCTACCTTCATGTTGAGAGGTGATACGAAGGTATGGTGGAACCTCGCGAGGACATCAGTGGATGTTGAGAGTTTGTCTTGGACTGAGTTCAAGAGGATGTTTGAGGAGGAGTACTGTACTGTAGATATGGTACATGCTAGAGCCCAAGAGTTTATTGAGTTAACTTAAGGGAACAGTTCGATTAAAGATTATGCCACCTAGTTTAATGCACTGGCCAGATTTGTTCCAAGAGTAGTAGGTTTCGAACCTATCAGAGTTCATAAATTTGTTCACGGTTTACACCCTACGATTGCCAGAGATGTGATAACTAGTTCTTCACTACCATAGAGATTCAATGAGGCTTTAGGGAGAGTCTTGAGATCTGAGGTATACCTATAGAGGATGGGTTTCTTTTCAAGGCCAGCAAAGAGAAAGCCTAAGAGAGACAGAGATAGAGGTAAGAAACTTATATAGTCAAGAAAAAAGTTTATGGGAAAAAAATAGAGGCAGAGAGCAAAGTTGTCTATCTACAGGACTTGTGGCAAGAGTTACCCAAGAGAGTGTCTTGTGGGTCAGGATGTATGCTTCAGATGCTATCAGCCTGGTCACAGAGTTTCTGAGTGTCCGACGAGAGGAGTTGGAGTTGGGCCATTAGTTGGTGAAGCAGGTCCAAATCGAGGTTTTAGAGGTCCAGCTGGCAGAGGTAGTGGACCTCAGAGAGGAGGTGTCAGTACACCGAGAGGCGGAGGTAGAGGTAGAGGTGGAGGCGGAGGCAGAGGCGGAGGCAGATCTAGAGTCTTCGCAGTGAGGAGAGAGCAGGCTGAGATGATCCCCCATGCAGTTACAGGTTAGTTGACTTTCTTGGATACTCCTTTATATGTGTTGATTGATTGTGGTACCACATATAGTTTTATGTCTCAATGAGTGATAGAGAGATTAGGGTTGACACCTAGTGTGGTAGAGAAGAGTATTTGTATTGAGATGCCTGATGGTGGTGTGATAGTGAGTGATCAGATATTGGTAGATCAGGAGGTGATCATTATGGGTAGGATCTTGAGAATAGATTTGATCATGTTAAAGTTAGTTAATTTTGACATGATCCTAGGTATGGATTTCTTAAGCTATTATGGAGCAGAGATAGACTGTAAAAGGAAAAATGTTAGATTACAGCTAAGCTCTGATCAGTTCACCTTTGGTAAAGGTAGCATGGAAACTATGTTCATTTCCTATTTGCAAGCGAGAAAATTGTTGAGCAAAGGATGTGTAGGATACTTGGCTAATATGGTGTGTAGAGAGACAGTTGAGTCAAGTATCGAGGAGGTGTCTGTAGTTAGAGAGTTTTTACATGTTTTCCTTGAGGATTTGTCAGGATTACCTCCAGAGCGAGAGTTAGAGTTTTCGATTGAGTTGCTTCCCGGTACGACTTCTATTTCAAAGGATCCGCATCAAATGGCTCCAGTAGAGTTATAGGAATTAAAGAAACAACTTCAGAAGTTGATTGATAAGAGGTTTATCAGGTTGAGTTGTTCACCATGGGTCACTTCATTTCTGTATGTGAAGAAGAAAGATGGTTCCCTGAGAATGTGTATAGATTACAGAGAGCTGAACAAGGTGACAGTTAAGAATAAGTATCTGTTGCCTAGGATAGATGATTTGTTTGACCAGTTGAGTAGAGCTGTAGTGTTCTCTAAGATTGATTTGAGGACTAGGTATCATCAGGTCAGAGTTGTAAAGAGAGATGTGTCTAAGACTGCTTTCAAGATGAGATATAACCACTATGAGTTTATGGTGATGCCATTTGGTTTGACAAAGATAGATTTGTTATTGTGTTTATCGATGACATCTTGGTTTACTCAAGGAGTGTAGAGGAGCATGTAGAGCATCTGAGATTTATTCTTCAGAGATTGAGAGATCGTCAACTTTATGTCAAGTTTGACAAATATGAGTTCTGGTTGAGTAGTGTATCCTTTCTTGGACACGTGGTTTCAGTAGTAGGTATTTCAGTGGATCAGAGTAAGATCGAGGTCATTTTGAGTTGGCCGAGGCCAAGAACTGCTAGAGAGGTAAAGAGTTTTCTTAGATTAGCTGGTTACTATAGGAGATTTATTGAGAGTTTTTCCAGTATAGCCAAGCCGTTGACAGCTTTGACTCAAAGTGAGATGCCTTTTATTTAGACCGAGGAGCGTGAGGCTTGATTTCAAGAGTTAAAGTAGAGATTGGTAAGTGTTCCAATGTTAACATTACCTCAGGAGGGTATTGATTATGACATTTACACAAATGCTTCCCATCAGGGGATTGGAGCAGTGTTGATGTAGTCAGGTAGGGTGATTGCCTATGCTTCTAGGCAATTAAAGGATCATGAGTTAAGGTACCCTACGTATGACTTGAAGTTAGCTATTGTAGAGTTTGCTTTAAAGATCTAGAGACATTAGCTATATGGTGTTAGATGTTGTATTTATTCTGATCATAAGAGTTTGAAGTATTTCTCTACCCAGCGAGAGTTAAATATGAGACAGAGGAGGTGGTTAGAACTGGTGAAAGACTATGATTGTGAGATTAGATACCACCCAAGGAGAGCTAACGTGGTAGCAGATGCTTTGAGTAGGAGAGTAGCCTTGTATATGGTTACAACTCAGAGAGAGTTACAATATGAGATTATTAGAGACGAGATTGAGATAATGACAGTCAGTTTTTCCAGACTTCAGGTAGTTTCTACTTTTTATGATGACATCAAAGAATCTCAAAGGGCTAATTTATGGGTTCAGAGTATGGTTCAGAAGACTTCAAATGGTACAATTTCAGATTTTGAAGTCAAAGATGGTATTTTAAGATTCAGAGACAGAGTTTGTGTGTCAGAAGACACGGAGTTGAGACAGAGAATTTTATCAGAGGCTCATGATACGGTATATTCAGCACATCTATGCAGTACAAAGATGTATCGGGATTTCAAGAGATCGTTTTGGTGGTTTAGTATGAAGAGAGATATAGTAGAGTATGTAACCAAGTGTTTGACGTGTTAGCAGGTTAAGTCAGAACATAAGAGACCATCTGGTTTGTTACAGTCTTTGAGGATTCGTGAGTGGAAATGGGAGAGTATTTCGATGGATTTTATATTAGGACTCCTTAGAGTGTAGAGAGGTTATAACAGTATTTAGGTTATTGTTGACAGATTGAGTAAGTCTGCACATTTCTTACCGATTAGAGATGGTATAAGTACAGATCAATTGAGTCGTCTGTATGTTAGAGAGATAGTCAGGCTTTATAAAGTTCCCAAGGATATAGTATCAAACAGAGACTCGAGGTCTTTGTCAGTCTTTTGGGGCAGTTTACAGAGAGCTTTGGGGACTAGACTTTATTTCAGTTTAGCTTATCACCCCTAGATAGATGGTCAGACTAAGAGAGTCAATCAGATCTTAGAGGATATGTTAAGAGCATGTTGTAGAGATTAGTTGGGCTGAGTTATTGCCATTGATGAAGTTTGCCTATAATAATAGTCATCGGTTTACCTTTCAGATGGCGCCTTTTGAAGCTCTTTATGGTAAAAAAAGTTGATCACCACTATATTGGGATGAGATGGATGAAAGAGATTCATTAGAGAAAGTAATGGGTCCAAAGATGACTCAGATGATGATTGAGCAGATCAGAGTAATCAGACAGAGGATTAAACAAGCCTAGGATCGTCAGAAGAGTTTTACAGATTTGAGACATATGGAGGTAGAGTTTGAGATTAGAGATCAAGTTTTCTTAAGAGTTGCCCCCTACAGATGAGTCTTGACATTTGGTAAGAAAGGTAAGTTGGCTTCGAGGTTTATTGGTCCACATTAGATTTTGGAAAGAGTTGGCAGAGTTACCTATAGATTGGCCTTACTAACTAGTATGAACAGAGTTCATAACATGTTTCATGTGTCTCAACTGAGGAAGTATATGAGAGATTCTTTAGATGTGCTTCAGATTGAGGATCTTGAGCTAGCAGATGATTTGAGTTATCAGGAGAGACCTGTTCAGATACTAGATTACAAAGTGAAGACCCTCTAGAATAAAGAGATCCTGTCGGTCAAGGTGTTGTGAAGGAGTCAAAGAGTTGAGGAAGCCACCTGGGAGATTGAGTTTGAGATGAGAGATAGGTTCCCAGAGTTGTTTATGTAATTCCAGGGATGGAATTTTTATTAGAAGGGGAGATTGTAATAGCCCTTTGGTAGAACTGTCATTTTAGACTCTGAAATTAAAGGTAAAAGAGAGATTTCAAGTTAGAAAATGGTTTCGAGTGGATTCAAGGGTAGAAGAGTTTTTTAGAAGCCTTTCATAGCTTATACATGGACATTCTGGGACGAATATTCCATGCATGGCATGAGGAGAGAGAGATTTTAGATTTTTGAGGGGTACACGCACGTGTGCTAGGTGAGATGCATAATATATGTTTCTTTTCCCGCATTTTCTCTCAGTTTTTCCTTTAACTTTTCCTCTCCTTCGTTTCCAGCAAACCCTACACAAAAAATTCCATCCAACCAGCAGCCCTTATTCTGGTTAGAGATCTAGGAGTAGCTAAAGAGAGAGATCCAGACGCCATGACTAGAGGTAAGTATTTCTTTACCTCTTTCACTTGGGTTTCCAACAAGTTTTCTGATTTTTAACCCTCTTGGATGGTTGTTATGTAATGTGGATGTTTCTCAGCATGATATGATGATGAGAAGATGCTTTAAGTGATGATTTATGAGTTTAATATGCAATGTGTGATGATTTATTGCTTGTGTATATGTTTATGAGAAAATGTATGAGTTTGAGTGTAATATCCCAGTTTTAGAAAAGCCCTTAGGGGTAGAGTTTTGGGGTTAGAAATGAAATTCAGGAATAGATTGAGAGTCTAGAAGAGTTCAGGGTTGAGTTAGTAAGTTTTCAGAGCAGTATGACCTTCGTATGATTCCTTTAGGGAGGTTTTAATCATGCAAAGCGCGGGAAATGAATTATATTCATTTTTCCTGGTGCACTCTTGTGCACCATGCCCTGCACGCCCGTGTAGATGGGATTAAAGAGAGAGTGACAAGAGATTTAGTTCATTTTTTCACCCATTTCAGCATTTTTCCTTCTCTTGTTTAGCAACTCCTAGCCCTAGGCGTGAAATCCAACTTCCAGCGGCTCCTAATCCAGCAAGAGAGCAGAGAGAATAGCTTAAGTTAGAGATTTCCAGCTTCAATGGTGAGAGGTAAGTGTTTCTTACTCTCTCTTTGCGTTCCCAACTTGTTTGATGATGGTTGGAAACGTTTGCCCACGTTTCCAGTATATTATGACATGTGTGTGTGTTGATGTATGATGAATGAGGCTTTAAATGATGATTTCCACCCAGAATGCATGCTTGTTTCATTTATGTGTGAGTTAGTGTGAGAAATCTCAGATTTTCATGGTGAAATGCATGATGCTGGATGAAGGATGAAATTCATGATGAATATGTGTTTATAGAAGTGCCATTGCAATGTGTTTAAGTTTAATTTGAATTTGGTTGAGCTTTGGTGTGGTTTCCTGTAGTTTCAGAAGAGCCATGTCTGAGCAGGACAAGACACACGGCCGTGTGCCTGTAAGAGCACGGCCGTGTGCCTGTAAGAGCACGCCCGTGTGCCCTTGTTTTTGCAAGGACACAACCGTGTGCATGAAAGACACGACCGTGTATCTGACGGACACGGTCGTGTGTCCCTTCTTTGCATGAAATGGCCAAAATTTCCAGAACCTTGCACGACCAGTAGCACGGCCTGTACACGGTCCCGTGTGTCTGGGCACACGCACGTATGCCCTTGCCTAGCACGGTCGTGTGTGCGCATGCACGCCCGTGCATCAGCTTATTTCTCCAGAAAATGCAGAAAATGATTCATAAAGGCTTGGTAATCTTTCCAAAGGCTAATAATCACCAGATAAGCCAGAGTTTAGATAAGAAATGATGCATATGCATACATAGCATAACATGTAGCCTGAAAGAGGATCTAAGGATCCGAATCCAATAGTTTTCAGCACTTAGAACCCAATGTATGGGTTATAGCTTGGGTGAACTCGAGGGGGCATCTGTGGGATCCAGCTTTCTAACACTAGTCAGATTGTTCAGCACTTTATTCAGCTTTCTAGCTAGTAGCTAGAATGTCCAGCCCACTTGGCCAGGATGCCGAATCCCTGTGTTCATAAGCCTGATCAGCACAGTAGGTACCTTCGGGTACATATAGAGATTCACATGCATGCATATTCAGATTCCAATTATCATGTCATGACATTCATTTCAAAATATGGTTAATAATCAGAAACAGACAAACAATTTATCAGTTTTAGCGTCAGCAAGCAACTAGATGTATGTATAGGGCCGAGGCCAGGTATGTGTGTTTTATTTGTTGCTTGCTTGGGTGAGGGAAGTAAGGAATGCTTACTGGGTGATCTTTATCACTCATCCCTTTCCTTCTTCCTTCCTTTTCAGGTTTTGTTGCTACTGGCGAGGAGCGGGTGGACTGAGGCTTGCGAGAGGGGACCCTACACACACTAGCTATTTGTATGTATTTTCAGTTTTGGACCTGATGGGTCTTGTACTTGTATGTAAATGTACTCAGATGTAAAGAACAGTGTGCAGAAACATTATATATATGAAAAAGTTCAGTTTGGGCCCATTGTATGTTTCAGTTGTATTTAGAGCTTCCGCATGCCAATGTAAATAGCAGCAGGTTTTATTTTTGTAAGATTCCCGTTACGGGTACCCAATTTCCAGTTTATTAAATAAAAGAACAGTAATATTCAGCAGCAGGGGTGCTCGTGGTGGCGGGTCTTACATTGAGCATGCTTTATGATGATTGAATAAGATGAGAATGATTATTGGCATGTATATATGTTGTGTTTATGTTTGATTGAAGAACAAATGAGATTTGGATATGTTTGACTGGGATTTTCTAGGTTTCCAGACGCATCTACAGATTCTGGGTTGAGCACACGCCAGTGTACTCAAGGGGACAAGCCCGTGTGGCCTCAAATCTGTAGGAGACATGACCTTGCATGTGGCCTGTATGCTTATGAAAATCCGGACATACGCCCGTGTACCCGAGTGCACAAGCCCGTGTGTCTAATCCCAAATCTACACGCCTGTGTAGGCAAGACACAGGACAATGTTGAGGCAGCTATACGCCCATGCAGTGCGATACACGCCCGCGCAGTGTGATACATGGCCATGTGCTCAATTATGCATGCCCGTGTACTTTCACCACACACCCGTGTGGTTGGCTAAGGTTTTCATGAATGTTTGAAAAATATTCCAGAAGCTAGCATGCCCAAAGACACGAGAAGCTCACGATCCCGTGTGCCTTGACACACGCCCGTGCACATAGACACACACGCCCGTGTGGCTTAAGAAAGACAGAAAAGATTATATTAAGGCAACGATAAGCTACCCTAAGTAGCCCTAAGCGAATTCTAAGCTTGAGAAACATAAGAATAATATGAGATAATAACATATAATGCATGATTATCAAGCATTGAGCACAATATGCCATACGAGATATTTTTAGAAAGGGGTCTAAGGATCCAAGAGATGTTTTAAAAGTATATATATACGATATTTCAGACATCAGTTAGGGGTGGACACAAGGGAGCACCTATGAGTTTGCAAGCCCGCTAGAGAGGGAACCCATGGTCCGCTAGAGAGGACATAGTCGTGCACGAGTAGTTTTATCATAGGTTTGAGCTCACACAGCCAAGGTGTCGAATCCCTGTGTTCATCAATCTAGCCAGCATAGTAGAGATATTTTTCAGATATAGTACTTTTGATATTGTTTATAGTTATACTATATAAATATATATGAGGATCTTTGGATCAGAGCTTTTATTAGAAAGAGTTTTCAGAAAAGAATAAGTTTTCAGAAAATCAGCCCGAAGGGCAAGTTTTATGATAACTGAGTATTTACATGACATCAGAGCATACATATCACGTCATGTACAACAATCATGAGACACATATGAGATAAAAGCAAAATACAAAGCATCAAACAGATGAAAACTCTGAGAACTCAATGATTAAAGAAAGTAAATAAATAAGAGATAAAAAAAGAATGATATAAGCTACTGTAAAGCAAGTACAACGAGATGAACAAGAAAATAGTAAGCAGAGAACTCGAGGTCTGATCTAAGATCAGCTTTTGCTCGATAACCTATCTGTATAAGAGATAGGAAATACTTACTGAGTGATTTTGTCACTCACCCCTTTTTCCTTCCTTTCTCTTTCGCAGGTCAGTGAGTTGGGGACTGAGATGTGGCGATGCAGTTGTGAGGTTTTTGGGGGACATGGCTCGACAGCTAGTTTTATGTTTCGGCTTGCATGCTTGATAACTTGTATCTCATGTATTTTGTGTATGTATTATATTATAGTATGCACTGTATGGATAACATGATTTTATACATGAGTAGCCTGAGATTTTCAGAAAAGCCATTATGACTTATTTTATTACCGTATTGATGTTTTACGCTTCCGTATATAGATTTTCAAAGTATTTTGAGCAACAGTTAAGTGTTCTTTTTCCTTGTGGGGATCTCCATCACAGACGCATTTTTATTATTATTACTATATATATATTTATATATATTTTTAACAGCAGCGCACAGTAAGCCTAGGATGGGGGTTTTTACGTATCTTTTGACTTTTATTATCATATTAACCTACATCAATTTTTATAAATATATTATTATTCTTTTATATAAGCACATCTGTTGTTTACCCTTAGCATTGATCCATAAGTGTTAAAAACAAATTTACAATTCCTTAAAATTTAAATGAATGTCATTTACATTTTTATTAAGAGTAATACTATTTGTATGAATAATTAATCCTAATAAACACAAATAAACTGATATATCATCATGTGATTAAGTGATTTAATTATTTAATTCAAAATCATTAATGCATGCAAGAAAGAGAAAATACTAGATAAAGATGGACTATTATACTTATTGAAGGTGTACTCTATATTGAACCTCTATTTAGTGAAACAATAATATTCACTATAGAGTTAAAGTATGTTCTACTTTAAACTTTGACTATTGCGAAAAAATAAAATTATTGCTCACACATAACAATCCAAGTGTTAAATATGAGCTTCTATGGCTAGCATTTGACAACTTTGTGCTTTTTGGGTTTTCATAAGTATTTTTTGAGATATAGCCTAATTCTCATAGAAAGCGACCCTATTTTCACACTCATATAGTTGAAATCTTTTAAGGCTACTCCTACAACTCTTAACATCCCACTCATAATAAGTTATAGATTATCCTTTAAAGTTTAGTAATTCAACCTTTTAATCATTACAAGATAATGCATTTACATAATAGAGATAAATGTTCTAATAAAATATAGTACATTTTTAAGTCTACTATATGATTTCTTCTTCCCATTGAACCTAATGACAGAATCTCTAGTCTTTAGGTTAGGTTTCCTTAAACATAGATCATGATTCTCTGGGCTTCAATCCAAATCCCCTTAATGTGCTCTAGACCTTTTCACTTGCCAAGTCCTTAGTAAAAGGATCTAAAAGATTATTAAGAGACTAATGTTAATGATGTGATTACCTAAGTAAGATCTTATAATCTTTTGTTCTATCCTTATAGGTCTAGATTTACCATTGTTAAAATGGTTTCTTACTCTACCAATTGTGGCAATGCTATCATAAGGTATTAAGATAAATGGAACAATTTTTCCAAAAAATAGGACATCAAATAATAATTCCCTTAGCCATCTAGCTTCCTCACTTACTGATGCTAATGAAATTAACTTAGTCTTCATAGTATAGTTTACAGTTATAGCTTATTCTTTTGATTTCCAACATATAACAACACCACCCAAAACAAAAGCATAACAAATGGTAAAGAAAGAATCACCTGACAATATGTTCCAATCAGCATCACTACAACCTTTAAGTATAGCAAGATATTTTTAATAAAACAGGCCATAGTTTTTAGTATCAAATAAATATTTCATAATTCTTTCCATGACATTTCAATACTTTTTACCTAACTTGCTAGTAAATCCACTTAGAACTCTTACTGCATAGGCAATATTAGACGTAGTGTAATAAGTTACAAAATGCAAACTGCCAATCATACTAGCATATTCCTTTTGATCACAAATCTTGTAGGACCCGCCGCCACGAGTACCCCTGCTGCTGAATAGTATAGGGAGCTTTTATTAATAATCTGAAAACTCGGGTACCCACGACGGGAATCCTACGAAAATACTAAAAACTGAAACCTGCGATACATTTTGAATACAAAACGCGGAAGCTGAAACTGAAATACATCAACTGAAATTACATAAACTGTTCTGTACAATGGGCCCATTGCTCTTTTTCATACATACATACTCATATACTGTTTCTGTACACTTGATTACATAAGCATTTACAAAATGACCGCACAGGTCCAAAACTGATATGCATACAAACTCAAAACTGAGATTACGGTGTGGGCCCTCTCCGTCAGCCTCGATCCAACCGTTCCTCGGAAACCAGCACGAACACCTGAAAGGATGGAAGAAGGAGGGGGATGAGTGATAAAGATCACCCAGTAAGCGCTCCTTACTTCCCTCAAAACCCAAGCAAGCACAAACAATCACAATAACCAAACATACCTGGGCTTCGACCCTATTCATACATCTATGCGCTTGTTGGAATCTGAAACTGATTACTGAACATCTGAATTTCATTCATTTACTGATATCATATTTATTCATGTCATGATGTGTATGTTATGACATACTAACTGAATATATCTGATGGATGCATGCACCTAAATACCTCTCTGTACCCGAAGGTACCTACTATGCTGATCAGACTTGGTGAACACAGGGATTCGACATCCTGACCATGTGGGCTGAACAATCTAGCTATTGGCTAGAAAGCTGAATAATAACTGCTGAACAATCTGACTGGTGTTAGAAGGCTGAAACTGTAATGCTGCTGAACATTCTAACTGGTGTCAGAAAGCTGAATCCCACAGATGCCCCCTCGTATTCACCCTATATTCTTATCCGTACATCAGGTTCTAAATACTGAATACTACTGAATTCGGATCCCTTGATCCTCTCTGAAGCTACATGTAATGCCATGATATGCATATGTAGCTTATTATCTGAATACATGCTCATCTGATGCTTATCTGAATCCATTTAACCTTTATTCTGAATTCACATGCTTATTTCTCATTTTTAATTCTTTTTCTGAAAATCTACAGGTGCACGGGTGTGCGGGAAAAGTGTACGAGCGTGAGCCCGGATGCACGGGGCCGTGTGCTGGTCGTGCAAGCTATTGAAATTTCTGGAAACTTTTCACTGAAAGCGTATGCACGGGCATGCGTCTGCGGACACACGGGCGTGCATGTGCATTTTCTGGCCGTGCATACAGCGTGCACACAGGCGTGCATCTGGAAAAACAAAGGCACATGGTTGTGCCATACAGGCGTACGGCCGTGCGTCTTGTTCTTCAACAAGAGCACCGCCTGGAAAATGCTCTAAACTCATGCCAATTTGCATTCAAACCCAAAATCACTCCAAAGATGCATTCCCATCACTTCATATAACACAATTCAAGGATCAATCGTCACATGCATCAATCACCCAGCAATTCACCATGGAAGCAAGCTTTTTCTCTCACTAAAACATGATCAACATACATGCAAAGCACAAGGATGGAAATTTATCATCCAATTTCAACATGCATCGTCACATAATCATTCCCAACATTCATCAACATGCAAATAACTCATCCATGGCATCAAAACTCACAAAGCAAGCTGGGAAACTCAAGGAAAAGGTAAGCGAACACTTACCTCGCGTCATTGCTTCTGAAAACTTTCTTCCGAACTATTCTCATTGCTCTCTCACCGGATTGGGAGCAATCGCTGGCTGGATCTCCTCTCTAATGATAGGAGCTGCTGAAATGAAAGAGGGAATTGGTTAAAATGAAAATGGGTGAGAAAAGAATAACTTAACTCTCGGCTCCTCTTATATACTAGGCCACGCACGGTCGTGCGTCAAGGGTGCACGGGCGTGCACAAGAGAAAATGAACTTAATTCATTTCTCGTGCATTCGTACGATCGAATCCATCCGAAAGGATTCGTACGAAGGCCACACAGCTCTGGAAACTTACTAACTCACCCTTGAACTTTACTAGGCTCCCAATCTCTCTCTAAATCTTGTTTCTAACCCCAAAACTCTACCCCTAAGGGCTTTCTAACCTGGGATGCTACAAATCTCATTATCACTTTCAATAAAAAACAAGTGGATGCTAGAATCAAAAAGAGTTATTATATGCTTATAAGTATTATACTTATATTTTTTTAAATTTTCTCAACAATTGATCAAGAAATATACCATCACTAATTCTAATGATTTTAATGCCTAAAATAAAATCTATCTCACCAAGATCTTTCATATCAAAATGGCTTCCAAGCATATTTATTTTTCTTGTATCTTGAATAACATGCAAGTTAGAGCCAAAGATCAACATATCATCAACATTAGGCAAATAGCCACACGTGAATTATTGATGAATTTATGATATATATATACTTATTATACTCATTTATTTTAAAGCCATTAACAATCATGCAAGAGTCAAATTTTTCATGCCACATTTTAAGTGCTTGTTTTAAGCCATAGAGGGATATATTTAGCTTGCACACTTTGTTTTCTTCTCCAGGCTTAATGAACCCCTCAGGTTGGGTTATATCAATTTCTTTTTTTAAAAGTCCATTTAAAAGGATAGTTTTTACATCCATATGATGAATATATAAATCATATATTGTAGCCATATCAATTAAAAGTCTAACAGATGTCACTTTAGTAACTAGAGAAAAATTGTCAAAGAAATCAAGATCTTTTTTTTGTGTATAACATTTTGCAACAAGTCTAACTTTATACTTGTCTATGGTCCCATCTAGTTTCAACATTTTTCTAAGTTTTGTTAGAAATTGGTGTTCTATCTTATTATTTACATCTAAAAAACAAAATCATTAGAAGACAAAGCTTTTTGTAAAGTTATAGGATTCTTAACATTAAAAACAAAATAGTCAAGGCCAAAATCTTTTGCTATCCTGCCTTTTCTACTTCTTTTTGGCTTAGAAACATTATTTTCCAAAGTAGATGTTATTGAGGGATTTTTTTTTATTATTTTCTAAAACAGAAGACGAAAAGGTAAGACTATCTATAATATTTTGTGAAATAACTTGACCTCCACTATTTTGAGATTCAAAAGGAAACTTATCTTTATGAAAAATTGCATTATTGAATTCAAAAATCACATTTTTTTCAAAGTAGAAAAACCTATATGTTATACTGTTTTTTATATAACCAAGAAAAACATAAGTGGTGGCTCTAATACTTAGGGTTTTTAAGGTCAAACACTCTAACATATGCCGAATAGCCCTAAACTTTCAAATATCCTAAATTTGGTTTATAACATTTCCATAATTCATATGAAGTTAACTTAGTTTTCTTATTTGACACATGATTCACGACAGGACATGCAGTTAAAATGGCTTCATCATATAATTTTGTAGGTGCACATAATTCAATGGACATGGCAATAGTCAATTCTATGAGAGTTTTATTCTTCCTCTTAGCTACACTATTATATGTAGGTGAATATAAAGGTGTAGTTTCATGGATAATTCCTATAGATCGAACATGAGATAAATAAAAAAAATTCATGTTCTTAGCCACTATCACTTTCAATCCTTTTTATCTTTTTGTTAAATTGATTTTCTATTTCAAGAAGGAATATTTTAAAAGTTTCAAGAACATCACTTTTATTCTTAAGTAAGTACACATATGTAAATTTAGAAAAATCATCAATAGAAAGGATATTATGTCTATTTCCTCTTCAAGTTAAGATTATGTTAAACTCACATAAATCAATGTGAATCAATTTAACCAATTCAGTTTTTCTTTTAACACTTTGATGAGACTCTTTAATAATTTTTGCCTTATTTCATATTTCACTTTTTTCAAATTCTTTGTTTAATCTAGGAATTAATCCTAAACTACTGGTCATGCTAACATATATAAAATTAATGTGGCATAAACAAGCATGCCAAAAATTCACAAAAGATAAAAAGCAGAAGCAAAATAACATTATTATTCTCAATATTCAGTTTAAACATGCCATCATTTGTATAACCCTGGCCTACAAAAAATCCTTTCTTAGAGATTATGTATTGATCATGCACTATAGTTTATTTGAAACTAACTTTATTGAGAAAGAAACTTGACATTGGATTCTTCCTCATAGAGGGGGTATACATCACATCTTTCAAGATTAGCATATTTCCAAAAATGAATTTTAATTTGACCTCACCATTCCCCAAAGCTTGAATGGTGTGTGAATCACCAAGCATTATAGTCTTAGGTCTTTATAAGGATTTATTTTTTAAACCAATCTTTATCAAAGAAAACATGCCTATTGACTTTAGAATCTACCTACCATCTATCCTTATTTTCTATCATGAATATGTCTATTAATATAGCCACAAAGGGTTGTTTAATGATGTTAGCTAAGGGTAAAGCATTACGTTTTTTATATCTACAAATTCAAGCAATATGCCCACTTTTGCCAGGGACATAATAAACACTTGAATTTTTTATTTTTAGATGGATAAACATAGTTCTTGTTCTTTTGATTGAAATTTCTTTTTTTTTTTTCAAGTTCTATTAATCTTCTTCCCAATATGTTGTTAGAAGTGACAAGATTTACCTTAGTGGAGTTCTCATTTTAATCTTGTATGACCATTGCATTTTGTCCTCTGGCCTTCTCTTCTACTCAAATATGAGTAATCAAGTCCTTCAGGATCATTTCTTTTATCTATGATGGAATGAATTTTGGAATTCACTCTAAAAAGGTGGTAGCTTGTCAATGATACCCAGTACAATCAAGTTGTCATCAAACTTCACCCTTTTAGAATGTACTTCATATGCAATCACTTGAAAATCTTACACTTGGTTAACCACTGATTCTCCATCCACTATCTAATAGCAAAAGAAGCTACTTGTAGCATACTTCTTTACACATGCCTACTCAGTATCATATTTAATTTGCAAAGCTTTCAATATCTTAATGGCAAAGGGGTAAGTATTTTCATAATAGTCATAAAAATGATCACAAAGACAATTGAAAATATAATAATGACAATTATACTCATCTATTTCATATTGTGCATATATTTCCAAGTGCTTGACTCACTCTTCCTTAGTCATGCCTTTAACATTCTCCTTGTTATGATTCTTTTTATTGAGAACATAGGCCAACTTGAAGAGATTAAGATAGAATAACACCTCATCTTTTCACCTTTTGAAATGGACACAATGAAATTTGAAGGGCTTGTTAAGATCTCCAATTTAATTAATAGGTTTGTCTTGTGAAACAACATATAATAGCATATCATGCATGATTATCAACATGCAGCACGACATGCCACAACAGATGTTTTTAGAAATGGATCCAAGGATCTAATAGCATGATTTCAAAGTATAGATATATGATATTTTGAACATTAGTTAGAATGCATACGATGGGGTGTTTGTGAGTTTGCAGGCCCACTGGAGAGAAAAACTAGCGTTTGCTAACCAAGCTTATTAGAGAGAGTGTTGATCGTGCACAAGTAGTTTTATTATTAGATTGAACTCACATGACGAGGGTGTCGAATCCTTGTATTCATTTGTTTGGCTAGCATAACAGATATTTTTAGATACAGTACTTTCTGATTTAGTTTTTAGAGTATTCTATGTATATATATACTCAGGATCTTCAGGTCAAAGCTTTTACATTAGAAAGAGTTTTTCAGAAATCAAGCCCAAATGTAAATTTTATAATTAATCAGTATTTACATGATATTAGAGCATGCATATTATGTCATGTATAACATTCATGAGAAAATATAACTAGATAAAGATAAAGTAAAGAATACTATAGAAAACAGATGAAATATCAGAAAGAAAGAAATAAGTAAACTGTAAAGTAAAAATTAATGCGATAAGACACGAAACCAGTTTAAGTCGAAACCTGCTAGTGTTAGAGATAAGAAATACTTGCTGAGTGATTTTGTCACTCACCCCTTTCCTTTCCTTTCTCTTCATCAGTTAGTGATCCTTGGACTAAGTAGGAGCAATGTAGCTATTAGATTTTAGGGACATGGCTTGGCAACAAATAACATGTTTTGGCTCACATGCTTTAAATACATTATTTTGGCTTTCTGCATATTTGTATGTATAACACTAATATCAGATGTTGTATGAACAATATGGTTAGAAATGCATAACTTGGGATTTTCAAGAAAGAAATTATTATTTTCTGATTTTATTTATAGTATTTTCCATTTCAACTTTCGTATTGAAAATTCAGATTTTAATACATGTTTTACTGTAGAGGTTCCCGTTACAAGCGTATTGTTAATATAGTAAATATTATGAATAAATAGTAGTTTATAGTGGCCTATGGTAGGGGTCACTACAATTTTACTTACCGTACATGTTCCCCAGCACTCAGACCACTTGTCCCATGCTGTAGCATGGCGGTGTGATGCCTACTTTTTTTTTTGGTAAGTAAAGAATTTTATAAACAAAATGACGGGCAAAACTCGAGTCAACTTAAACATAGTGGGAGCCTGCCAGTTCATGAAAGCCAATGTTAGGAGAAAACCAAGACTTAAGAGCCTATCTAAACTCCTATAAAGATAGAACTCAATAGGCCAAATAGGGAAACAAGACAAAAAACAAACTAACATCCCAAGCTTTCGCAATCTATATACAACTAAAAATGATATACAAACAATGTTTATACTTAGATAATTACAAAAGAATGATAGTTCATGACATAAAGACCTTTCATTAAAAAGGATAGGAATCAAGTCTTGATCTTGCACATGTTGATAGACTTGGTTCAAGAACACAAGATCCTATAAAGAGCACCAAAGTCGTGAGATAAACTTTGCATTTACAATTGGCCCTTACACTCACCCAGCACACACCACTCCTTCCTTGCATGCCATTTTTTAGGTGCAAAACGTTGTTACTCATTTGACACACCTCTTTGTCGACCATATAAGCAATTATGACACCCTACACCATAAGGTAGCCTTACCCTTACCCCTTCAATGCATAAGCAAGAGGATTAAAATAGTCTAAGAACTTAAGCCACTAACCACGTTGTTTAGATTTGTCATAGCGAAAATATTCCCAACCAACAAGCGTTTTCACACCCATCAAATACATATTTGAAGCCTTAATTTCTAGTAGTTTTGTATTGCTCTCTATTGTGCTGCAACCATGTGTCAATTTTACATTCAGTTTTGAATAATATCACTGTCATATCATGCCTAAAAAATCCCTTAAAGTCCTTGCCAGGAAGTTTTTTCCACCCCTCAAATACTTATGTGAAGTCGTGATGCCTATCAAGTTTTCATTGGTTTCCTTAATCTATAACCATACAACAAATAACCATTTAGTTATGGGTAAATGTGTTATAGAATCTTACTAAAATCAACCCTAAAAGACCTAAAAAAATCAGCTAAAAATTGGAAAATTTTCCAGAATTTACTATTTATAGCATAGTAACCATGAATAGTATAAGCATATTCCTCCCCATAAAGTCTGCTTTTTCACCTATTTTTATACATCTGAATCATAGGGAACCAATCCCCACACGTCTAAAAACCTGCTTGCCAACTGTTAATGAGATCTCCTTCCTTAAAAAACCAAGAAATGAAAGAATGAGTTTTGAATCCAAGTTTAGTAAAATTGTATACATTGGCCACTTGCCTTTTATAGCCTAAGAAGTATGTAGCATCTTTTTACTTACCAAAATCCTTATCATAAGACCTCTTTAAGATCCCTCTTATATAGCAAGAATGATGACACCACAAAAAATTAGAATGAAAGACACAAGAG
The DNA here is from genome assembly GCA_026122585.1 of Anacardium occidentale. Taxonomy (NCBI): domain Eukaryota; kingdom Viridiplantae; phylum Streptophyta; class Magnoliopsida; order Sapindales; family Anacardiaceae; genus Anacardium; species Anacardium occidentale. The sequence continues at coordinate 5,982 of JAJEJH010001480.1, read as the reverse complement.
CGCATATTACTCTAATTATGATAAGTCCAACTCCAATTGTTTTGTTGCCTTTCTATAGTCCAAAACCTATTTACTTGCTCTTCCTAATTGTAAAAATTCGCCAGCCAGTGAAGGTACCCAATACTTTGATAAAAAATCCAAAGGATGGTAGTTTGTAAATTAGCCCTACATAGAGTACAACACCAACCAATGGTAATCTGCCCATTATCTTCATAATATGTAAACTTGGCCCAAATCTTAGGATTATCCTTATCAAAAGCAGCCTTGAAAGTCTTCCACAAAAGCTACAGCTTATAAGGTCTATGATATGGTCATCTTTCCATCATGATCAAGTTAGTGGCAAGTAAGATATAACTCTTCACAATATTCTCAAGCACCATTACAACCAAATTAGTATGTCTCATTTGCCATAAAACAAGAGTCCTATGCCAATACACCATAAGAATGCAATCCATCTAAAAAATAAGTGTGATAAGAAAAGGGAATTGACTCCATCTGATCTCCCTATCCATGGTAATGCCTTGTAAAAAAAAAAAACTTGTTAGTATAAAATCTCTCCCTTTTTGTGTTATCCTATCTCTCTTCTTAAGAACACTCTTGGTGAACCCAAACTCTCATAGTATCTGAGTGTTTCCCTCCATTCTTCTAGTTATCCAAATAAAGGAAATGACACCAAACCTTGTCTATCACTCTATGGTATAAGGACATGGTTATTTAAGGGCACAACTAGAAAGGCCCTAATAAGTGGCCAAGACTCTATTTTGGCTAGAGTTAATGAAGTTACTCAACTATGCTCCTTTATCCTTAATGGTTCTTTTGGTGGTCTAATAAATTCTCTCTTTTGGAATGACTCCGCTAGCAAAGACTCTATTATTGCACTCTCTCTAAATACTGTAAACTACCACACCTAGACTCATTTTTGCAATTATGGTCCTTAGGGAATTTTCTTTCTATTCTCTTGAAATTTGCTAGGTATGACGCCTACTTTCTACCCTCTTTGCAAGTTTTTGACCTTTTCTATGATTTATTGCATGCTCTTGCTTCTAGAATCTCTCTCATGCACCCATTTTGATGCTTTTGGATTTTTAATGACCTTCAATACAAATTCAAATGTTGATGACCTTTCAGATTGAATTTAAAAAATCAAGTTGCAATTTTTTAATCCAAGACACTTTAAGGGAAAATGCAACCATGCAAGATATAATATTTTAGAAATTGTTTATATTTCAAATTTACACTGTAACTAGAAAGGTGACTTTAATTAGTCTTGAATCTTGTCTTTTTCATTTATTTTTATTCAAGCAACTTGTACCTAGTTTAGATAACTAGAGTTAGTTTTAACCAAGGTTTGTATCATGCCTATAAAAGGTAACATTTTTATTGTAAAAGGATCTTTTGTTGAAATGAATATTTGTAAAGCCTTGGCTTTCTCTCAATTCCATGATGCTTTGGTGTTTCATGTGAATGTACGTTCTCCTTTATCCAAATTTCCATTGGCAAGAAGGAATTTAGTGGTGGAAGAACCATGGTGGTGGAATTTTCCTTTATCCTTGGTTTACCCTCAAGTTGGTGGAAGAATTCCTTTATGCTTGAGGTTTGTTTTCTTGCAACATTTTGAATTATGTCTATTGGTGTTAAGTGATCTTCATTTCTCTACCTTTCTTGGTGATGAATTAGTGTTGGATTCAGGTAGAAAAAGCATGACTTTGGAGACTTTGATGTTAGTTTGGGGCTAGAATTTTAGGGGTGAAATTGTGAGAGATTAGAATCAATTTTGGGAGCATGAAAAACCCTCTCATTATTGATCACCAAAGCAATATTTTAACGAAGAAAGAAAATGTTTTATATTTAGATGTTTTTAAAAGTAGAAAACCTAATGTTTTGGACATCTTTTAGGGGTAGATGTGAGAAAGCATCTGTTGGTTCACACACCTATTAGAGAAGAAAACTAATATTTACTAGAAAAGACATGGTCATTGACGAAGCTTATTAAAAGAGTATTAGTTATGAATAAGTTAAGCTCACATGGTCAGGGTACCAAAAATCCTTGTGTTTATCAGTTTGATCAATGCAAATGTTTTATAAAGAATCTTTAGGAATGATTTTATAAAGAAAACAAATTTTAGGATAAGTTCTATGATAAGATCTTTGGCAAGTTATGACATATTTTACAATGAGATCTTCAAATTGATGATTTTTTAAGAGAATGAATTTTTAAGACAAGAAGTCTTTAAGACCAAATCATGGACTTTAACATGTTTTCGATCATGACATGGCATGATCTAGTGGAAATATAAAGTAAAAATGATATGAATGAAGACCACAACTTATGGATAAGAGAAGTTATTAATGCTTCAAGGTTAGGATTATATATGCTAGGTTATGAAATACTTACTAAGTGACTTATCACTTATTCCAAAATCTTTTCCTTACAGGTTAAGTTTGTGTTGTTTAGAACTGCTATGAGATGACTATGGATAAGATATTATATGTGTATATGTTATACAAATTTTCATGGATTTTATATATTTATGTACTTTGTATAGTTTACATTTTATGAGTATTATGATTTGAGTTTTTAGTATAGTTTGCACACATTATATTTTTCCAGATATTTTGTGCATGAATAATAAAAGAGGTTTTCTAGTTTATAATGGTAAGAGGTTTTTTAGTTAATAATGGTAAATGTTTTATGTTTCTACCAATGCATGAATGTATGTATGTTTAAGCTTCTGCAAATATGATTAAGTATGTATGTTTGTAATGCTATTATATATTTATATTAAGTTATAAAAATATATAAATATAGTAGTATTATAATTATTGGTACCGAAGCAAGAATTAGGTCTTATTCTCAAATGATTTTTTGAGAATTTTTTTTAAAAATCTATTTTCGAGTATTTTCAATGAAAAGTAGGTTCTCAAATTTCATGGTTTTAAAAAAACTTTATGAGTCAATAGTTAGCATATCCTAATAGCCAATGCTTATAGTATCCCCTCAACATAAGTATTTCAATATTTAATTCAATAAAAATTTAAAATTTTCTAACATATTTCTAATAACATTTTAGATAAGTGGACTTCTTTACCTAGATAGGTTAATGTAGATAATAGCGCTTTTGTTAGACCTATGAGTGTTTGCAGAGGGTCACTACAACATCTAGGGTTAGAATGGTCCTTTTAGGCAAAAATTAAGGGTTACAAGAGAGATTTTAGAATAAGAAATAGAGATGAGAGAGTTTAAAGGGTAGAATGGTCATTTTAGGCTTGTATGGCCTGTTAATGAGTCCTCTTGGAAGACTATTCGATGTGCAACATGAAAATGCATCTTGGGGTACACAGTCATACTCCTATGAAATTCCATAGGAGCATGACCATTGTAGGACCCGCCGCCACGAGTACCCCTGCTGCTGAAAAATACTGTTCTTTTATTAATTAACTGGAAATCGGGTACCTGCAACGGGAATCCTACAAAAAGAAAACCTACTGCTACTGTACATTAAGCGGAAGCGGAAATTGAAACTGAAATATACAATGAGCCCAACTGGTTTTTCTTACATATAAACATACTTATACAACTGTTCTGTACATCTGAATATACACAACATACATACAAGACCTCACAGGTCTAAAAACTGAAAGAAAATACATATACATGCTGAAAGGGTGTGTGTGGGTCCTCTTTCGCGAGCCTCAGTCCACCCGCTCCTTGCCAACAACCACAAGACCTGAAAAGGAAGGAAGAAGGAAAGGGATGAGTGATAAAGATCACCTAGTAAGCATTCTTTACTTCCCTTGACCCAAGCAAGCAACAAACACTGCATACATACCTGGCCTCGGCCCTATTCATACATCTAATCGCTTGCTGGCATTGAAACTGATAAATTATTTATCTGATTCTAATTATTAAGCATATTCTAAAGGGAATGACATGTCCTGATGGCTGGAATCTGAATATGCATACATGCAAATCTCTATATGTACCCGAAGGTACCTGCTGTGCTGATCAGGCTGATGAACACAAGGATTCGGCATCCTAGCCAAGTGGGCTGAACATTCTAGCTACAAGCTAGAAAGCTGAGAACTGTGCTAAGCAGTCTGACTGGTGTCAGAAAGCTGGATCCCACAAATGCCCCCTCGAGTTCACCCAAAGCTGTAACCCATACATTGGGTTATGAATGCTGAAAACTACTGAATTCAGATCCTTGGATCCTCTTTCAGACTACATGCTATGCTATGAATGCATATGCTACATTTCTTATCTGAATTCTGGATTATCTGATGATTATTAGCCTTTGGATGGATTACCAAACCTTTATTATTCAATATCTAAAAGTTATGGGAAATTTAAGCTGACGCACGGGCGTGCTTGGGCACACACGGCCGTGCTGAGCACAGGCACACGGGCATGTGCCCAGACACACGGGACCGTGCCTCGGTCATGTGTCTGGCCGTGCAAGCTACTGGAGAAAAACTGGCCATTTCACGCATAAAGTGGACACACGGTCGTGTGCTCTGCATTCTAGGCCATGTGCACTTCGTGCACAAGGGCGGGCGCTCGCAATAACATAGGCACACAAGTGTGTGTCTGCGGACACATGGGCGTGCACCTGGGTTTGTAGCAGCAGAACTCCCTGGGAAATGCAAGAAGCCGACCAAAACCGCATCCAAACTGAAATTAAACTGAAACACACATAAATGGCACTTCAATATACACATACACATCATCAATTTCATTATCCATCCAAAGCTACTGAATCCACCATGGCAAATCAACGCTTCTCTCACTACCCACACATAAACAAAGCATGCATGTTTTTGGGTGGAAAATAAGCATCTCAATCATCATATTTCATCACATATAATCAACCAAAATGCTGGAAATGCAACATACATCTCCAAACATCATCAGACAATCATCAAGCAAGCTGGGAAAGCACGGAAGAAGTAAGGAACACTTACCTCTTGACATGGCTACTGGGAAACTCAACTCAAGCTATTCTCTCTGCTCTCTAGTTGGATTGGGAGCTGCTAGAAGCTGGATCTTGCGTCTAGGGTTGAGAGCTGCTGAAATGGAGAAGGAAAAGCTGAAATGGGCAAGCAAAATGAACTAATTCTCCCGTCTCTCTCCTTTTCTACCTACCTACACGGGCATGCAGGCATGATGCATGGGAGTGCACCAAGGGAAAATGAATAAAATTCACTTCCCGCGCTTCGCATGATTGAAACCTCCCTAAAGGAATCATACAAAGGCCACACAGCTCTGAAAAACTACCAACTCACCCCTGAACTCTTCTAGACTCCCAAACTATTCCTAAATTTTATTTCTAACCCCAAAACTCAACCCCTAAGGGCTTTTCTAACCTGGGATGCTACATTCCTCCCCCTTTATAAAAATTCCGACCCCGAAATTTACCTGAACAACTCTGGGAACCTATCCCTGATCTTAGACTCTACCTCTCAAGTGGCTTCTTTCACACGTTGGCTGCGCCACAAAACCTTGACCAGTGGAATCTCTTTGTTTCTAAGGACCTTGACTTTGTAGTCGAGGATCTGAACAGGTAACTCTTGGTAGCTCAAGTCTTCTGCCAACTCAACCTCTGAAAATTGAAAAACATGAGACGAATCACCCACATACTTCCCCAACTGTGACACGTGGAAGACATTGTGGATTCTGTCTATGCTGGCTGGCAGTGCTAATCTGTAGGCAACTGTCCCTACTCTCTCAAGAATCTTGTACGAACTAATAAATCTGGGCGCCAACTTTCCCTTCTTACCAAATTTGAGGACTTGCTTGTAGGGAGCAATCATCAGAAATACCTTGTCGCCTACAGAAAATTCTATCTCTCAGCACCGAAGATCAGCATAACTCTTCTGACGATCCTGGGCCTGTCTCATCCTCTGCCTGATGATCTTGACTTGCTCAATCATCCTCTGAGTAGTCTCCGGTCCCACTGCTGACTCCAAGGAATCTCTCTCCCC